>JAGFZM010001545.1:1132774-1183021 GCA_017657215.1 Limnothrissa miodon | reverse complement strand
TGTGTGTGTGTGTGTGTGTGTGTGCATGTTATGTAATCACTGCTGGGCACAGTGGGAGACTTCTGAGGAATCACAGAGGAGAGAGAGATAAAGAATTCGACTCCCATGCCACAGCGAGTGGGCGGCTTTCACGCGTAGTGATTTTTTTTTTCTTATTCTTCACTCCCTCTCTCTGTGCATGATGTACGTGTGGGGTGTGTGAGTGTAAGAGTGCTGCAGCTGATGTGTGTGTGTGCGTGAGTGCGTGTGTGTGTGTGTGGGGGGGGGATGTGTGTGGGGGGTGGATGACGATATATGGGCTGGGGCAGCAACCCACCCGCAAGTGGATCATACTGTAACACCAATCCCCATCACATGGTAACCCTGGGAGACGCGGGGAGCTTGCTCAAAGCCTCACTGTTGTCGTGTCTCTCCGAGACTAACTACTAAACTCGGGTAGCCTCTGGCCCACAACTGCTGAGATGGGCCATTGAAATGCACTGTGTGTGGCACATGGGTCTGGAGTTCACAGGAGTTCCAGGCATTGCTGGATGTGCTGTCTGACACTGTTATATAATATTTTGGCTCTCAGAGTATACCCATGCCTGTGTGAACATCTGATATCGCCATCAATGCTTTGCTTCAGTAATGCGTAATTGAATTGTGTTTGTGGGCTGGCACTGGGTAATCGCCTGGGTATACAAACCTCTTGGATAACACAGCTCTAATGGCAACTTTCAGAATATCGCCCCAGTATCACATCACAGCCTTCCGAGGTGTCGATAACTTGTGCACAGTATAAGGTCACTCCATTGGACTGTTGCAATGCAGCTATAATTTTGCTAGGACACGGAATCATTGTTAGTTTTGCTAGGACACGGAAACAAGCGTGATGTCTTTTGCTGGCTGATTTTACCATTGGTATTGTGACATTTGAACACCAGATTGCCGGTCTTTCAAACAGACTCACTGCTGGGTGTCAGTCATGGACCATCTGATCCAGTGGGCAGCATAATGGTGCACTCATTCTCACTTTCCCTCCCTCTCTCTCTCCCTCCCAATTCTCTCCCTCTCTCCCCCTGGCTCTCTGTGCCCCCCTCTGCGTGGCTTATAGCACGGGCTGTTGCCCAGTCACCGTCACCCTCTGTGCATCAGAGCAGATTACCAAAGCCCATGGATGTGATTAACTGACGCAGAGGGTTCAGATTTAATTAGATTGGATAATGACCGCAACTATTACAGTAAAGGCTCTGTCTGCTTGTGCTGCTTTCTGTCTTTTTAGTTAAAAATCTTTGAAAATATTCTTTTTTTCCTCCCCCCTCCCCCCTCATCGTCTTCCAGGCAGGGACAGCTTCATGTCCCCATCTGGCCTATAAAGAGCAAGTGAGGTTAGGCAGTGGGAGAGTATTTAGAAATACATCTTGGTTATTTTTAAACAGTAGCACATATTGCAGGTTGTCATATCAAGCAATCTGTATGGGTTGTGTAGACATGTAGAGAAATACTGTATGGATTTGCTTTTGTGGTTTGAGATTGAGGTTGTGTGATGATGTCTTAGTAGAACATCTGAATGTTATGCTTTTTTCCTGTTCTTTCTTGTCCTGCGTACGATCAAAAGTAGAGAAGAAAAAAAACATTTTCCAACTCCCTTGGCCCCAAAGAACAGAAGAACAGGCGCAAATCAGCCGTAGTATTTTGACAGAGATGTTTCAAGTTGACGTCTCTCTCTCTCTCTCTCTCTCTCTCTTGTCTTTGTCTCTCTCCAAGCCCCACAATCACCAAGCACTGGGAGGCAGAGTTGGCTGCGCTGAAAGGCAACAATGCCAAGCTGACGGCCGCCCTCCTCGAATCCACAGCCAACGTCAAGCAGTGGAAACAACAGCTGGCGGCGTATCAGGAGGAGGCCGAGAGGCTGCACAAAAGGGTGAGGGACTGTGGGTTGTGAGTGGTGAGGCCGAGGGAGACGGGACCGCGAGGGGTAGTTCTGAGCGAGATAACAGATGAGAAGGCAGCCGTGGGAAGAAAAGTGACAAAAAAATACAAACACGCAGACGTGTATGACTGGAACAGCTTGGGTGTCATGACAGGCAAAATTAAAAATCTGAAAGGTGGAGGGGTTGAAATAAAAAAGGTGTTAGAAGACTGTGTGTGTGTGTGTGTGTGTGTGTTTCTGACTGTGTGTGGACAAGGAAGCAGAAGCACAGTTCAGGCATCTGACATGTTTGAAGTGCGACCCAAAATTACAAACGGTATCTTAACGAGCAGTTTGTCTTGGCATTTGGTTTGGCTGTAGGTGACTGAACTGGAGTGCATGAGCGGCCAGACAAATGTGATCAAGTCCCAGAAGACCGAACTAAATCAAACAATAGAAGAACTGGAGTCTGCTTTAAAGGCTAAAGAAGAGGTACAGTTCTCCCTGCCACAGCATTGGTTCCACTCAAAGCACTCATAATGCCCAGTACACTCACTGAGAATCACACCAATGTTAGCACG
Organism: Limnothrissa miodon; assembly: GCA_017657215.1. Classification (NCBI taxonomy): domain Eukaryota; kingdom Metazoa; phylum Chordata; class Actinopteri; order Clupeiformes; family Clupeidae; genus Limnothrissa; species Limnothrissa miodon. The sequence continues at coordinate 1,180,549 of JAGFZM010001545.1, read as the reverse complement.
TTCTTGATCATGTCACACTATTGACTGAGCATTACATAATTTGGGATATATGCATGTTGCTTTAAAGTACCCCCACAGCTGTTTAAAATACTATAAAGTCTCCAAACAATGTCTTTTAGAAATATACATTGGAGCGTTAATAACCTATGGTGTTTGTGTTTGTGAATAACTTTTCTATTTTATTGGCCTGCCTTGTTTTTAGGAAATTGATAGATTGAAAGACGAAGTGGAAAGAACTAAAGAACTTCAGGAACAACAAGATGCTCTTGCTCAAAAGCTACAGGTAACTACAGGAAGGCATGAATTGGAATCATTCTGTATGTAATATCAAAACAGACTTTCCTGCTTATAATACAAACCAAACAGTGGCAAAGATTTTATAGCCAGCACAAGATGCTCTGAATGAATAAAGTAATTTTACATATCATGGTGTGCAGTCTGCAGTTGGTCTTTCGCACTTGAAAATGTCAGGGTGACATTGATTGATAAGGGTTCCTGTCTAAGTAATTGCCAATCTTCCAGACTCTAACAGGGTGTTTGTGTTGTGGTAAAAAAAAACATGCATGAATGTGTCTTCCCGTGCAGGAGACAGACCTCCGTAACAAGGAGCTGGAAGGGCAGCTTTCGGCTCTGGAGCAGCGTCTCGACAACAGCCAGGTGGAGCAAGAGACCTTCCGCAAGGACCTCAAGACACTGCTGGAGATCCTGGATGGAAAAATCTTTGAGCTGACCGAGCTACGGGATAACCTGGCCAAGCTCATTGAGAGCACCAGCTAGAGGCGACTCCTTAGACGAGACAAACTCACCACCACTGGGAAACGTGGTTGGGCAACAACACCCAAAACCAATGTGTCATAAGGTGCAAGATTTGACAAAGGTCCTGCCTTTTTTTCTTCTTTCTTTTTTGTAAGGAACTCTCCTTTTCAGAAGAATATGATTGCACCAAATATGCAGCACTCATAAACATAGCGATAAATTAGAGTAGAATTTCCCCCTAATGGGCACCTGCCTTTCTTTCTGTGCCCTGCTACTCCTCTGGACTCCCTCTTCTTTTAACACTCGCCATTCGGTCTTCAAAACCTTCCTCCGCCCTTTTCGCATCGTCTTCTTTTAATCAATTCAATCCAATCAATGCACTGTGCTTGAGAGTCTCATTGGTGTTCGGGGAGATCAAGTGAACCATGCTGCTAAGGAAAACGTTAGGCTGACTGTGAACCTCTTCAGTGGCACAGTTCTCACGATCCCAGAGCCATGTGTTGTAGCCAGACTTGATCGGCTTGCTCTGACCTTGCTGACCTTAAAAGAACTGCCTTTTCCTTTTCCTTTTTTTTTGTTCAGAAAAAAAGGTGGAGGGCAATAAGTCGCCAACGCATTGCATCGCAACTTCCTGAAAGGTCACCTTTATCATGACATAGATGTGAGGTGCAACACAGGCCTGTATGTTCTGAGCAATACCAGGTGATACCAGATGGGGCCTCCGATCCATCGTTTTATTTCGAGTGTTTCCGTGGTTACCTGTGCCTGGCCCACACAGGTGAGACTGACTCATGCAGTCAGTTGACAGAAGGTAAAAACTGTTTTCTTTTCCCTGTTTGTGTTTTTATATATAAACTATATTTATACTGGACTTGTGCGGGTGAATCTGATGTTTCTTCTTCGTTTTTGCTGCTCTTGTAAAAGCAGTGGCAACACTGGACTTTGCCATTTTTGGACTTTACATCTTAATATCAAATATCTTGATCTTGATTATAAAATGTATTAATGAAAGGTTCCATTTGGTTACCTCAAAGTATTTATTTTTCAGAAGTATAATATTATGAAGTGAATGATTTGAACATTTGTAACAGCAGTAAATGAGAATATGTGTGACAGGTACTGGAAAATGGAAGAAACTGATAATGATGTAAGGATTAGAACTGAAACAAATGTTGATTCAGGAAATTTATTTATTATGTTTACCAAATATGGTTTCCTGAAAAATAAAATGAAGCCATTAACAATGTAGAGATATCATAGCCCTGCTCTGTTTACTGTTGTTCTATATATGAGAAAAAAAAATAAATGAAAGCACTTGTGGATTGTATTACAACTGATAAGTTGGGAAGAACGATTCAGTCAACCATGTTGTTATTGATTGTTATGCCATAATGTTGAATTTTTAGATGTATAAAGGAAATTAATATTCTTCTGGTTGTCAGACCACAGAGACCACATTGGATGCATCACAAACATGTCTTCTATACATTGTTCTCTTGATCTATAATGCATACTGTTCATGATACAAAAACATTTATCGTGAATTATAAGGCAGTCCACGACAGTAATCATACATGGGCTATCCAGTTAGTTACTCTAGTCGCATTCTAATGTAGTACAATGCGCTTCCTTTGTAATGTATTATGGATGTGTGCTTCAGAGAGGGGATGTGGCTCCTCCATCTTGCTCTCAGGCCAACTCCCTGCCGTGTGAAAACGGTTCTCACAGTGTCAAAACCGGTGATGCTAGACCGGATAACGTTAGCTGAGTTTCAAAGGGTTTGTTTTTTAAAGGTCATTACAGAATTACATTAAACCTAAGGAGAGAGCACAGGACAACAACATTAGCCAGAGGGTGGTGGTCAAGGGAGTAGGGGGTGGGGGGTTGTAGACGATCAAAGCCATTCTCCGCTTTGGGCTCAGCGAAAACGGAGCCGAGGGGAACCTTGAGCGGTGAGAATGTGATCTCCCTTTGCTGCGCGCCGTTATTGTTTGCGCGCCAGCACGAAGAGGCGGCTCCCGCAGTGAATCATATCAATCTGTGCCAGGATAAGTCCTTTCTCTGTGGCTCAGGATTTTTTTGGGGCTTACGTAAGGTCCTTCAACATTCACTTCCTAGCGTTGAGAACACTGCTGGAGTTGCCGCAACTTTGTGCACAAAAAGGCTAACTACAGCCTTTTCCTTCATGTTTTTAAGGTAATCTGCTGAGCCACTGCTTCATATTCTGAGAATATCTTGGCACCCACTGTATTCAATACATTCTGCACTGAAGTTGTGGAAAGGGCAATTGCTGAGGGATAGATTCTATTCACACCTGATAACTGATTGCTAAATTGGTTCTTGATTCATGTTAGCTCCCTGTTTCAGCTACTGGATAAATTAAGGCTTAGAGATTGTTTAAAGTGAGCCCTATGCAAAGTTGTAGGGTTTCTCTGGGGAGAAACCCTTTGCATTTAAATTTCTTTAGACTGGTGATTTGCCAAAAGTCCTGCAGTTGCTTTGGTGCGTCTTTCATCCTCTGGTCCAGCAGCCCTTCTGTAACCTCCTCCCCTGCAAGTGTTGTTAGCTGACACCTACAAATATATGGTGTCACAGGCTTCCAAACTTAGTGTCAGAAAGTGTTATGTTCTGCTAAGCGAGAATTTATTCTTGCAATGATCTCACATTCTTCCAATGTGAGAGGCATTTAACAGTAAAACTGCCAGAAGGCAACTATAATCGCTATATAGGTGCTCAATCCTGATTCTGGTATCTGGACTTGTAAACCCTAATTGACCCTCCAAGGCCTTAACTGGGTTGATTATAGCTCTAGTTAACTTGTGGAATACACACTGCCAAACCCTCAGAGATGGCTAGCCTTGATAAGATTTTTAATTAATTTTATTTAAATACTCTTGAGTACAGTTTTTCTTACAGAGAAAATGTATTATTGTGGATGCTTTTGTTCGAGCAGTAGGCCACCGCACCACAAGTCATTTCATGTAATCAAAACTGGCTTAAAAAAGCAACAGAGAAGAAAGTCTCTTAGAATACTGGTAGGACCACAAACAAGCTTCAGGCAAGGATCAGCTCGCTGCTCTCTGTTTGATTCCTTGCTAAAGTGCGCCCTCTTCTGGCAATAGATACAAAAATTCTTGCTGCTTTTCTCCCCTGCCATGCAATTAAAAGAGAGAACAATGGGACAGCTGTGTGCTTTTATGCTTCACCCAAACAAACACACACACACACACACATAGACACACTGTGCGTGTGTGTGCTCTCTCTCTCTCACTCAATGACACAAATACACACACACACACGGCACATGGCATCCAAGCCAAATTGCAGTTGTGTTTGTGAATAACAGAGATGCTGTCCAAAGGGAAGAAGTTGTTTACTGTTTACGGCGCTGGTATGGAGCTTCAGACAGAACTGGAGTACACAGGCTTCTCAGAATGTCACACAGAGTAAAGGTGATGATGTATTGTGACTCAGAATGCATTGTTTAATACTGAGTATTTTCAGATAATCGGTACTTCTGGATCTCTGCTTTGTAATGTATTAAAAGAGATTGTTATCAAATATTAAAATTGAAGTATTACTTGAATAAGCATGGCTCTGGTAGACTTCATCATGGAGATGCTTGAAGTCCTTGACTGTGACATGGCTGAAAGTGTCTCATGTGCATATAAGAAAATACCTGTGTAAGATTGATGCACTATCATGCATTAAATGTATATCTTCAGTTTAGCCACAACAACTTTCTGTTGTTATTGCTATGAAGACCATGTTGACATATTGCATGTATTACAGCCATGGGCCTTTTGGATGTTAAGTTTCAATACTTTTATTCTTATTAATATGACATTTCAATTTAAATATTTTGGGATATTTTTGTTTATTTATATTCCCATGTGAAGGGGCATCTCTCTCTCTCTCTCTCTCTCTCTCTCTCTCTCTCTCTCTCTCTGTCTCTCAGAGACAGATCTATGTATGTATATGTGTATTCTTAGTGAGACATCTGCATTGATTTGCTCTATAATATTGTTTTCACTCTACTGTGAAATGAGGTCATTTGACTTCACTTTTCCCTGAGATTATGTAATACATGCACACACACACACACACACACACATGCACACACACAAACACATACACTCACACACACACAAATATCAATGAATAGCTCCAGTCTAAATAAACACCAGCAGAGGTAAAAATCAGGTCAATGCACCCTCTTGATAATAATCCAGAATTTGCTAATGAAAAATTCCCCATTTTAAAGAATCCACAGCAAAAATACTTAAACCTCACATAAATAATTCTTCAAATTGAGGTTAGAAAACATTATTGTTGCCAAGTTCAGTTTTGGAATGACAGAGTGTATGAAATGTGGTTGAGTCCAGCTCTGTGTGACCTGTCTAGACAAGCCCAAGTCATTGCATCAACAGCAGGGAACGATGAGTTGAAGTGACAAGGTAAGGTGTAAGTTGTTCTGAATGCTCAAAAACTAACATCAGAATAAACTTCCTGTTGGCTAGCCTAGTAACTCCACATGGTAACTTGGGGATCAATAAAGTATCTATCTATCTAATTACTAATTATTTTGTGAAACTGATAGTCAAGGCTATATTAATCTGAGATGACCCTCCAAATAATATATATATATATTAATTAGATTTCTTAGCAACATACTAAATTAAATCAAATACCTTGCCAGCTGCCTAATAGGGCCAGATCCATCCTCAAAGACACTCCCACCCTGCTTACCACTGTTTAACTTGCTTTACCTCTGATCACTGAACAAACTGTAGCCTGTGCAATACTGCCTTTAGCCCACTACCTTTGCACAATACTTCCTGTTATGATGATTCCTGCTGCTATTTCACACGTTTGCAGGAAGGTGTGCTTTGTTATGGTAGGGTGGGATGGGAAGATGGTATAGTCTATGCTCCACATTGTCTTTCCTGTATGACTGTGTGTGTGTAAGAGAGGGAGAGAGAGATAAAAGAGAATGATATGTATCAAGGGAAAGGAGGAAGGTGGGCAATGTTGTCCTTTACATATTTATTTGTTATTTATTCTTTTTAAAGCACTGACTGGAGTGGTACCTTGAATTTTGATGCATAAATACACCTCAATGCAATGACAATAAACATTTTGTGGGGATAAACTATAGAAGAATTTCAGCCAGGACGTTTTGTCTATTGCCTGACCTCACAAATATTCTCCTTACTGCATGGACAAAAAAATTCACATAGACCTACGTGCACCACTCCCAAAAATGTGAAAGTTGGATGATTCCTTACTGATACCTTCAGAATTTAATAATTGAAGTTCCTGTCATGTTCCCAATACATTGTCTAGTGTATTTCCCATGGTCTTGAATGATAACAATCATTATAAGAAAAAAAGATTGTATGAAAGGAATAGGTTGTGTTTTTTTTTCTCTGGGTGTGTGTGTGTGTGTGCAGTTAGTTTAACTGTCGTTTCACTTACACAGCTCACAAACCGTCCTCCCAAAAGAGCTCTAAAGGCCTTCAGATATAATGGCTTTACAAGTGGCTGTGCTGTCTCCTTTAAATTCCCTGCCACTGGCAGCACACCAGATGTGCAGACCTATGGTTATAACAGCTGGGGGTTGGTGGGGGTGGGGGAATCAACAGCACTCCCTCTCTCTTGCTTTTTCTGCTTCTTCTTCTTCTGTGTGGTAAGTCCCAGACTTTTCTTCTGAATGTGCTCTGTGGTGGGGGACAGCCAAAGAGGACCCTTGATAGAGAGAGGAATGGAGAAGGGGTTTACTGTTGCTCATCTGCTGTTAATAGCTACAGCATGCCTGAATTTGAATTCTCATGTACTAAAACAGTCGGCGCTAACTCTCACTCTAAAAGTGGTGAGCTGTGTGTTGCAATGAATTTGGAAATGTCAAAACTGGTCGCCCCTATAACAACACCTGAAAAGTAACCAATGGCTGTTTTGGCTCCATGTGGTTATAACATTTGCTACAACAGAGTACAGCACATTTCAAAACTATTTTGACACAGAGAGGCTCAGAGCAACCACCTGTATTTTGAAAGGCTTTGATGAGAGGCTTTCATCAAATAAACATAAAAATAATAATTATGCTTTTTAAAAGCTATACTTCATATGTTGATTTATTACTATGCAAATCTTACACGGCTTAATAAAACCCATTACTCAGTAACTTTAAGAAATAAACACATACAATTTATGAATAGATTTCTTTAATGGGTTTACATTATCTTATAAACAGTAGACTTATAAACACATCTTGTAAACAGTATACATCACATCAGCATGTTGTTGGTGTGGTAGTTATACGTGTTTGTGTTGGAGAAAAAAAATGCATTCATTCTCTGGTGCATCTCAACGCTGAAATTCCTAAGTGTCTAATTCCTAGGCATCAGGAGTTACCATAGACGGGCACTTTGGTTGCCGAGATGCTGGCAGAAGGTTTTCCCAGAACTCTCGCCAAGCCCTTCCATAAAAGGCAAAACACATAAAATTTTGTAAAAACTTAAAAAAAAAAAAGAATTTACCTTATAATACCTATATCAATGAACTTTACAAAGACATGATGCAACCCGGGAACAGGTGTAATGGTTACCTAGCAACTAACCTGGCTCTGAACCAGGGTTTAGAGTGGAACTCCAAACCTTTGCCCCACATGTCGTGCTTCTCAGAAGCTGGGGGCAGAAACCCTCTCTCTGGTGCCAGTTCCTCTGCCACAGCGCGGATGTGGTAGGGCTCGAACCCACAGCAGCCTCCAATGTAGCGGATGCCAACTTTGTAAGCCTCCCTGGCGTATTTGTGCATGTCCCACCTGGTCATTGCCCTCGCCTCCAGTGCTGAAAAAACATACCTTGATTAACCCTTTATTGACACACGCACACACAAACACAAAACAGAAATGCAAACACACACCCACTCACACGCTGCCTCTCTTTGTATGTATGTGTCTATATAACAAAATGTCTGTATAAAACAAGTGTATGCCTCTCACCAAATGGAAATTCGGGTAGGCTAAGGTAGCCAGAGTGGTTGCACTCTGGGGTATGGAAGCCCAAGGGCTGCACCATCAGGTGGGCTCTCATGTTGGCAGCCTCCAGGCCCTTCTTCATCAGCTCCACTGTCCTCACACAAGTCAGCGGGTCCAGATGGCAGTTGACTCCAACAATCTGTGCTCCTGAACACCTCATATGGTTAGTGTCATGCTTATTGGGAAAACAACAAGAAACAAAAACTAAAAAAGCACTACACAGTTCGATTCCAACGTAGTTATCATCTGAGTGTAAGTCAATGTAGGCCTCCATTTTGAGAATGGACAAGTGTGTTCTCAATAGTTTGAATGTCTGCATGATCTGAGGCCATTTTGGGGTAAGTGGGAGCATTGATCACAAATGTTTTCAACTTTTAAATTAGCAAGTAGGTTTGGTCTAATTAACAAATTACCTCTTATTAAACTTTGCCCATGGGACACGCTGTCCATAGTGGTGTATGCCTTCATGTTCATTAGATATTTTTAATAATGTTACACCATTGCTATATTAGGTGACTACTGATGGGAAAAGACCTTTAGGTTTAAATATCAGTTATATATATATATATAACTGACCTATAGCACCTGTATATGTGTATATGACCAAACAGCAACAGTATGCGTGGAAATAAATAATAATTATGTGTCCAGATTTCAAATGAAATTAGCATGCTAATCAACTAGCTTTGCACCATCCTCAAAACAAAATCACATTCCACCCACTAATAATGTCCAGTGCGGGTTTGTCCAGTACCTCCACAATTATACAAAAGTCTACCTCTTTTCTGAGGAACACATCTAGCTGTTTCTTGAATATGGCTTTCGCTTCAGTCTCACTGCTGCTGTTTCCGGGCCTATAGACTGGGGTCTGAGAGACATTCCCCGCTACGAGAGCATTGCCCTCATCGGCCACCTCCCGGGCAAGGTCACAGGCAGCCTCATTGATTTCCTCTCCCTTTAAAAGGACAAAAGAAAGACAAAAACCCAATTAGGTGCATGGTGAAAGCAGAAGGAGTGAGGATTATAAAGTCTATATATGTATATAATCAATAATTGATTGCTTGCTCTGGAAGTCTGCCTGGAGTCCAAAACACCAAAAACCCAGGAAGTAATTAGGAATAAAAAACACTGGCCCCACATAGACAGCAAGGGACAGCAGTATATTACAATGCACGATTATATGAAATAATGGTCTCACTTAACCACACATAGACCTAAACAAAATACATTAGTTGCATATTCTCTATTGTGTGAATCTGAGGAGCTGAATGGCCCATAGAAACAACCAACCTTCTTAGCCTGACAATCGCCTACTGCACTGAACAGAAGGTGGTGGTAGCAATTTGTTCAGGGTCATCTTATCTGCAACTGATGATGATGAGGGCCAACTTTCCTCACCAGCCTGTCCAGTTATCAAGCATCCCTGATTCTAGTGCTGCCTTCCTAACTTACCACAGTAAAGAAACCACGACATGCTAAGTTTATTTTGTGAGTGAGTAAGCAACTCCATTTAGAAAGTAGTTTACAATGAGAATTCTTTTACATATCAGAAAATATTTGGGAAAAGTTTACTGCACAAACCATAATTTTTCAATTACAAAACTGGTTGGACAGTGGAGGCGTGAACTCTAGACCCAAAGAGAATTGCTTTGAAACAGTCTGGGTTTACCCCCGGGTTTGACAACATTTTAGTCTATTTCCACAAGCTATTAAATGAACCTCGTCTCTCTCTGCTAGCAAATTCATAAATTTGAACAAACTGGTAAGTACTGTAAAAATTGATCACAAAAACAGAAGCTGACCATTCAGGTGAACCGTGTAATGCAACATTGATGTCTACTTTTATGTTGGTGACATTGCCACTTAACTGAAGTTTATCATCAGTGGAGTAGAAGGTGAAGGTCTGTGTAACATTGGCCCCTGCCCTCAGAAACTCCCTGTGAATCTGTCGCACTGACACGAGAGGGAGGGCTCAACAAGGTCTGAACTTTGACATCAAATACAGTCACATTAATATCAACAATGCCCAGACATTACTTGACAGCAACATATACCATAGTGATTTGTTGGTATTGCTCAAAGGTGTGGTTCAATGTAATAATAACAAAAGTTAGTCTGGTTCTCACATGCATGTACTGATCTGTTGTTCTGTTGATCATGCATGTCAGTCTGACCCATTGACTGTATAACGGTTATTATATACAGTCTGGCCAGGAGGCTTATTTCCACCTTTTCCCGAGATTAGAAACAGTTCAAAAATACACATTTATCCCATAATGGAGCCAGGCTTAAACGATTGATAATTGATACAACAAAGATAAACTGAATAAACAAAGAATAAACTGACAGTGAAGGGGGTACAGCAACTTACTTTCAGTTTAATTTTGCTAAGCCTCATTCTATTAACCTTAACATTAGTTATTTGTTTAGTATTCATCTACAGTTGCTTAACATTTTCTGGTTCTTTTTCTTGCAGACAGCATTGCGTTAACTTAAACCACAGGGCTATTGACTGATTCACCTATTAACTTTAATATTTGTGTTGTTTCAAATTGTAATGCACCCCACTCTCTTTTCTTTTCTGTCATTGGTCTGATTGGATGTAAGCATATCCAATGCGTGCAGAGGCATTTTGATCTATGTCTGTTAATCCTGCTCTGTGGAGATGACATACATGATAATTGGCCAGACTAAAATGCTTAACAGATCAGTATGTGTGAGAGCCAAGCTATATGTTAAAGTAGTCCACTATAATTATGTAACAGTAATGAAATACATATAGCCTCACACAGAATGTGTAAGAGCCACTAACTCTAACATGGCATGACAATCTTTTGTAGCATTACACATGAAAACTTGTACAGTCCTCATTTCCCTAAATAATTTAGGCAGACATTAGCCTACATGATGATTTAGTAGACCAAAGTTTACCTTATAGAGTACATGACTGTCACTCATCAATGCCTCAAATATGCAATCATATATAAGCTAAACTTTTATATTACATTCTAACACCTACACAACTAGCTAAGACCTCACCATGTGTTAAAATTAAAATACTTTTTCGAAGGAACTCAAAGAAAATCACTTGGCAAAGTAAACCATGATTTAGCATTTAGCATTTCTGAATGCTAGACCTGGTGCAAATCTGATGCCAGTCAACAGGGCATGAATATCATAAATGTTCTAAAAAGCTCAACTGAACTTGAGAAGTGGGGCAAAGTAACTCTTTTAAGAGGCATGGAATGTGGACTGAAAAATCTGGATAGAATATTTTTGTACAATGTGGAAGGCCCAGCATTTTTGTCCTGTTACAAAAGGTCACATTTGCCCTAAGGATATCTCCAATGTTCTCTGATCTAAGTCTCTAAATCATAGCTTAGCTTCAGCTTGTAATTGGCCTTTTTCCAAATAACTAGTCAAAAGTGTAGGCTAATAGCTTTTATTTGTAAATTGTATTATACTTCGCAACATCCATAAACCGGATCAAGATGACAGGTGTGAAATATGTAACCATAACCATGTCTATTTTACTTTCATTCTTGCCTCCGGACTCTTGACAGCGGCCTCCGGTGTCCAGTGACCAGCCTTGACATAGCCTCTTCTCTCCAGAGCAATCACGTATCCGCCGTCTCCTATGACCACCTGTCCTGCCAGATTAAATTAAACTAATGAAGAAAGTTCGAGGGCTAGACATAGGCAATGTGCTTACATTATTAATCATTAGGCCTATGACATAGGCTAGTTTTATGCCTACCTTTTTCATTCTTGTTTGTCTTTTCCTTTTTTACCCTATTGTTGATGTGAACTTGCAGTCTAATGTCTGTCAGATTTCAGTTAGCCTACTTTAAAAGAAGTTTGCAGAGATTAAGTGGGTGGGAGTGGGTGGAATTTGTGAAAGCATGTAGACATAACAAAATTTGCCTAAAACATTATGCAAATGGAAACTGGTTGGGATAAGTAAAGCATTGAAGAGCTCTGATACTGGATAATACTGTAAAACTCACTGAGAATCTTGCTAATAAATAGGCAAAATGAATTATATAAATTAGCCTGTGTGAATTATGTTTTATAGCTTAGTCAACAGAGGGGTAAACCAAAATATCAAAAAGGGTATACAACTAAAAAGAATATTTTCAAAGCAAAATTGTACTTGGACTTGTTGGACCAGATTTTTTTTTGTATGCAGTCTAAAAGCACAAATCTGCAACTAGTCAACATATAGCAGATATCATAAATGTACTAAAAGTGGGGAAAACTAACCTTTGTTAGTTTGAACTATATAATAGCTGGAGCTAACTATATTATAGCTGACTGAAGATGGTCTACCCAAATATCTGTTTTAGAATTTTGGGCTTGCATTTGAACATTCTCATCATTTGGTAACTCAAATCACTGAAATACGAAATACCATCACTTAAATGCCACAATACCAAAGTGTACTCTGTGTTCTCGGAATTGACTATTTATAGTCTCTCAAAACATCATTAAAATATTTTATCGTTTTTTGAATAGTGTTGGTGAACGGTTTTTAGCCATTAGTAGGCTACACCAAGCGGTAACAATTACATCAAGCTTAACTGCTTTAGGGGATCTCAACACGTATGTATGTAGTCCAGAAAACAGGTAAGCCTGTTTTTTTTTAAGGTTTGCTGATGGCACAGCTATAGTGGGTAAACAGGTGATGAGACAAGAAATTGACCAGTTTTATACATGGTGCAAAGAAAAATTCCTTGATTTTAAATGTTTTAAAGACCAAAGAGATGGTTATATATTTTAGGAAAAGGCTCCAACTTAAACCGTTTTCTGTACACAGGAGTGATATTAATTTAGTGTAAGAGTATAAGTGCCTAGGCACAATCATAGACAATAAGCTCACATGGAGGGAAAATGCTCTTGCAAGATATACAAAGGCACAACAAAGATGTTATTTCTTACGGAAACTATGTAGTTTTAAGGTTGATACTTTAATTTTGAGATTGTTTTATCTAACCTTCATACAGTGTTGTGACCTTTGCAATTCAGTGCTGGGGCAGTGGTCTATCTGTTCAAAACAGGAACACGTTGGACAATATTACAAAACTTGCAAGGAAAATAACTGGATCAGATGTGAAAAATATCACTCAGATTTCTGATGAGTACACCATTAATCTGGCCTTAAAGAGGTGAAAAATATCCCTCAGATTTCTGATGAGTACACCAGTAATCTGGCCCTGAAGATACTGGATGATCCATCCACCCCTTATTCACTGAGTTCTCTCTTCTCCCCTCAGGGCTCTGTTACAGAATGCCACAGATGAAGACAAACAGAGCTTTAACATCCTTTGCCCCAAAGAGCATTCAACTGTTAAATAGGTTTAATTCAGTGTACACCATCTTAATATGTTTATTTATTGTGGGTTTTACATCTGTTTGTAATTTTGTGTTCTAGGGGCAAGGCTGTATGTTTTTTTTTTATGTCATGTCATTTTATGTCATGTTGTTTTTATGTCATGCTCCTAAGGGCAAGTCAAATTCCCCTTGGGCAATAAAGGTTTTCATTCATTCATTTCATTCAAATTTAGGTTCAAATTTAAACAGAAATTACACAGGTGAACAATGTTGGCTACACACTTGAACTGGTCCCCACAAAGTTAGTAAATGAGCTTCGTTGGCTGTTTTATTTTACCCCACATACCTTCTTATTTCTGTGTCATTTCTGTACATCGTTATGTTTTGTAATTTTTAAAAAGCTATTACAGATCATTTTCTGTACTTTTTCATTGTAGATTCAGATGTATAGTATGTTTGCCCGTTTAAAACTTCCCTTGCTCTAGTTTTCTTTTAAAATAATCAAACAGTTATTTATTTATGTAAAGTGAAGGCCTACAAGCATAAAACCAGTTACTTTAACAATAGCTGGAAATAAGTAGTGGAGTTGCCCTAGGCTACTTCAAAGGCAACTTTTCATTCTTTGGTGAAGTTATTTGCTAGTTGCATAATACTTTTTATTTCACTATTTAAACTACTTGAAAAAAGTAAACAAAAAACATGTGCATACTCGGCAGACAATTGTGCATTTTATGCAGTCAGCAATTAAACATATTTTATTGAGAGTGTTGGTCAGGTAAAGTGTACTGTTTCTCTAATGGGGAAAACAAAACACATAAAATTTGACATCTCAGTTTGTTGTACGCACATGACATTCACATATTCACATCCGTGCATGCCCAGCGGTTGTCAATGCTGTTGCGGTCTGCATGCATGAAATTGAAAGAAATTGCTGTTTTCTCTCCTCCGTCTCTCTGTTTCTTCCACTCCAACTTTTTCTGTTCTTTCTGGCATTGCTATCTACTCAAGCAGTGGCTGTTCGGACGACCTGCAGCATGTTTAGGCACTGCTCTTGGCCTTCTTCTGCATCTCCAGCAGGTGCTGGATCTCCTGAGCGGATGTAGCCTCGGTGTGCTGGAGGAGATCTGCGTGACCTTTGGTCACTCCCCAACCCTCAGGGTGTGACATGGAGGCGCAGTCGGGGCGACCAGAGGATGGCTTTAGGTTCTCCCAGTAATCTCTGCGGGACCTTTGAAAGGGAAGAACAAAGAGCATAATTTTAACACCTTCATTCCAAGAGTTAGGGTAAGGGATTTTTTTTTGCAGCTGTGGCCTACTGGTTAAGTTTTTGGGCTTGAAATCGAAGGGTTGTTTGATCACTGACATGTAGGCTACGTCTGAAGTACCCTTGAACAAGGCATGTTACCCCCCACTCTTCCCCAAATCTCTCACAGGATGAAAAGAGTCAATTTTCAGAAATAAGCATATTAGTTTATTGTTAATCTCAATTTAACTGCCATTTGAAAGTTCGTGGCAACTAGTCTAATAGCAAATAAATAATTAAATGCAAAAATAGAAGAACATAAAGGTTATCAAAATGATACAAATTTATTTCAATACATTTTTTGCAATGGACTTAAAGGGTCTTGTATCTGAACTGTTTATATACTGTACTGTTAAAAAGAATATATGGATACTTGTACATGTTGAATACATAGAGTATCGGAACAGTAAGTTCACTGAGAAAATTTATGTTTTTCAATCACAAAATATCAGAATATACACATGGTAAGGCCATCTCTATCCGTCATGGTTTGTATTTTCATTCTTTGGCAAACAAAGTTGACCCAGAAGGGATATTGCACTTATCTGATAGATAGCAATAATGGTTATGTAACAAGCTTTTGTAATGTCATGCCTAATCATCTGACAGCAGGGCAGAGACTAAATCAATAACTGGATCTGTGACTAAAACTAAGTGAATGTAGAGCACTGACTGCTGAAAATTGACCTAACAAACACATGTAATCTTTCAACAGCTAGTGAAACTATCAAATACACTGTGGCTAGTGAAACTAGCAAAAATATCAGCAGGGTATAAATCTCACCTGGCTCTGACCCAGGGCTTGGTGTGCATTTCCAGGCCTTTGCCCCACATGTCGTGCTTCTCAGAGGCAGGGGGCAGAAACCCTCTCTCTAACGCCAGCTCCTCTGCCACAGCGCGGATGTGGTAGGGCTCGAACCCACAGCAGCCTCCAATGTAGCGGATGCCAACTTTGTAAGCCTCCCTGGCGTATTTGTGCATGTCCCACCTGGTGAGGATTCTTGGTTCCAGTGCTAAAATGTCAAATGCACAGCAGTGCTCAAGTTAACTCAAGTTAAACCTCTAGAGACATATCTGCAAAGTCCACTTTAGTCTTTTTATACGGTAGAATGAAACAGTTTATTGTTTAGGTTACTCTAACTTTGTATATTATCGAATAATATATAATATATTACTGTTGTGACAGTTTACCAAAGGGAAATTCTGGGAGGTCAATGAAGCCCTGACGGCTGCAGTCTGGAGTGTGGTAGGCCAGGGGCTGGACCATGTAGTGAGCCTTTAGTCCTGCCCGCTCCACGCCTTCTTTCATGAGCCTGGTGGCCTCAACACAAGTCATGGGATCAAAGTGGCAGTTGATTCCCACAATCTGAGCACCTGGGGACAGGCATTTTAACATGAGGTAAGAAGGATGGAAGTAGCAGAGTGGTTACGGAACATAGCTAGAATGCTAGTTGCCAGGAATTTGTGTGGGTTGGAATCCCACGTGCTACAGTACCACCGTGCACTTGAGCAAGGCACTTAACCCTAAGGTGCTCTAGGGGACATTTTCCCTTAAGAAATGGATAAAAGGCAATCTCAACCTGCTATGGTAACTGCCACTGTGAGTTTTTTAATTTGCGCATAAGTTGTACTTTATGTAGACGTACCAGCTTTGACCAGACGGACAGCACAGTCCCCAGGGCTTATGCCGTTTAAGTCTCCATCTGGTCCAATGCACAGACATGCAGCCACTGGTTTACCCGTGGCCTTCAGAACATGAACGGCCCACTCTGCCTCTTCCACATGCTCAAAGTACTGCAATGCCAAAGGAAGCTCATAAGTATTCAAATATAAAACTTCAACAGCATTGTAGTACTTATAGTGATCAGAATATCAATTCATAGCTTGTGCCATTATGGACATCATACAGACTTCTGCAATGAGGAAGTCCACGTTCTTCTTTGCAAAGACGTCAGCTTGTTTCTTAAAGATGGCCTTCACTTCAGACTCGCTCTTGCAGCTCAGGTAAGACGGTGTCTGACAAACACCACCAGCGACCAGCGCGTCTCCTTCATTGGCAACTGCCCTGGCGAGGTCACAGGCAGCCTCGTTGATCTGCTGGCCCTGGAGTCCGACAAAAGTGGAGCAGAGCAATCAGACGCTCTCTGTCAAACGAGTCATAGTTTCTGAGTGGCTTTGCTGAGAGAAAGCAGAAAATTACTTACAGTGAGACCCAGCTTCCAGCCTCTATTAACCAGTTTGTCGTCGCTGGCATAGAATGTGAATGTCTGCATGACATTTGCTCCAGCCCTCAGGAACTCCCTATGGAGCTGTCGGACTTAAAGCCAAACACAAGCAGTCTGAGCTTTCAACAGAGGGGAATAGATGATTGCACTGAACATAATACCTGTTAACACATTTTTGTATGTTATTTCTTTAATAATGTGACATGGCTTATAGTCTTGCATATATACAGGCACACGTAATGGATGTTTGTCTAAATTAAGACAGAGATGAAAACTAGGCTGCAAGACTGTTCCCCAGATGGAAACTTTTCACCAAGTCATTTATTCCAGTTGGACCAACTTTTCCGAATCCCCAGATCCCAGTTTACTTCTAGACAGCATTTTTTAGTTCAGTTAGCTTTGTAAAAGTTTCTCACCAGCCTCTGGGTGGGTGGCAGCAGCCTCTGGGGTCCATGGTCCAGCTTTGACGTAACCTCTCTTCTCCAGGGCAAAGACGAAACCCCCATCTCCAATCACAACCTCACCTGCATCCAAGCGCTCAAGAATGCCCTGGTCAAAGGAAAAATGTAAACAAATGCTGATTGGTGATTGATCAGTTTACAAAGTGGCCTCTTTACTCGGGTTTGGAATACAGCAGGTTCCCACAGCAAGAGTGCATTTGTCAACAAAGCATTTGTGATTAGCACACAGGCCACTTTGCCCATTCATTATACTTTTCTTTTGAAAACCATGACAGGCTGAGAGAAAAGAGAATTTTGAAAATATGGGATAAAAAACAGGTTACGAAACATGAAATGCAAATCTTCAACTAGCAGATCAATGAAAACTGTGCATGCAATTCTAATATGGATGTTTTTTTTCCAACTGCACAACCTGACATCTTTCCCAAATTTCTGCCAATAATTAACTCAAACCATTACTCAGGCAAGTGGGAACTTTACCCAACAGTGCTCCGTTACTGTATGAAATGACATTATTCAAGGGAAAAGCATGCTATTAGTGCTACAGAGAGGATGATTAAAATATTTACCTTCTTAGTAGGTGCCATATCTTCCAATTTCACGTGCAAACAGCAGCAGCAGCAACAACCACACTCAAACCTTGAGTCTTGAGTGCTCTTCCATTGTAGAAGCCATGTATATATTCCTCAAAGATGGGTGGTTCTGATGTCACAGCACCAAACGGACTGCTGATTGGAACTCGAATATTTGTCCAGACAAATTGTGCAACCAAATAGCACTAGATCCATGAACTGGATCCATGCAGAATGGTCTGTCACATGAGGGTGTACAGCATATCTGACCTGTTTCTTAACAGGTTGAAAAAGTTGTATGTCTGCAGTTTTAATTACAAAACGTAAAGGAAATCTATTTATCACCGTATTTAAAGCCACTATGTGTAGGATTTATCTTCTATTTATCTTTGTCTTTTATTAAAAATATATTTTTTATTTTAAAAATATAATGTAAAACGATGGTAATTACCGCCATGAATAAATTGTAGTGTTCCCGTAAACTTGATAATTTCCATTTCTATGTAGATGTGGTTGGGTACCAAATGAGAATATTCATTTTGCGCCGCCATTTTCAAAATGAGGACCATGGGAAATGAGGACCGTGGGAAGGGAAGGGCTAATACATTTTATTCAAACGTGTGCAGTATATCACTTCGCCGATAGATGGGAGAAATTCTCATACGAAAAAAATAAAACTTACACATAGTGGGTTTAAATGCTATTTGTCAAGCAGGAGGCAATGAGTTTGTAAAATTGAATCAATAACCAACACTTAAGATTGAATTATCCAAAGAATGATTTAATCTTTGATAAGACTGAAGCAGTGCAAGTAAGTAATACAAAATATTACTGCTACAGGTATTATTGTCATTAGATGTATTACACTGTAATTACTAGCATAAGTAATTGTACTGAATTTGTCTTTTTTTATTTCTTATACTGTTACATTGTTTTGGCCTGTTTTAGATACAGAACTTGGACTTGTCAATATTCTTGCATTGACTCTTTTGCAGCAGAGCATCTACACATTTCTACACTACTATATCTAATCTATATCTGTTACTTGAGGCAGCACATAATTGTGTTGAGTATTTGTGTATATCATGTGTGTGGCTTCTACACTACGCTATCTGTCTGTGTATGTATCTATCAATCTTTCATCATCAATCTGTGTGTGTGCTACCAGACAGCCTTTACTTCATATTGTTTACAAACCATGTGAATGAATCACACCATCCCCTGGTTGTATTTACTGTATTGCTGTAATAAAGATGAAAGGAATAAGAACCTGGAATGGATAACCAACATCCAAAGAACATCTGCATATTAATTTCCCTTGGTTGTCTGAGGCCATTTGAGTTTGCACTACTTGGCTGCCATCTCAGGATGCGCTGGGGTTATTTCAGAACAATGCTTGGTCACATGATTTCCTCATACTTTGCACCATGATAAGCAGATACAGAAGCTCTGTATTTAACCAAAATCTTATTGTCTTCAGTAACAGAGCTCTACTGGGTAAACACCTTTCACAGTGACTTTCAGGCTGACTAACTCTGTGCCAAGTATAAAAAGGTGCTTATCTCTCTCTCTTTTTCTCTCCCTCAACCTTTGGTCACTACCAAGCGTTTCTGGCCTTGAACATGGTAAGAGATTTTTTAAAAGCTGCCAATTCTGGGCCAGACCAGTTTTCACACTCTAGGACTATAGTCTGGTGTTTATCAACAGAACCAAAGGGCAAAAAACAACACCCACACACAGCACATTTTGCTAGTATTCACCACGGTGGTCTTAAATGTGCTTGCAAGGGATCCAAAAGCTTTTTCTAGGCCTACGATTTATTTTTCTATGGCTGTACTTCATGCAGTGTTGCAAAACCAGAGCACAAAAAAGAGTAATCATTTTTATTCAGTCACATTTTTTTTTTGATGACCACATGAAACATGATAAAATGAAATCTGTGTAAGGGTGTTATTACAACCCACTAAAGGAATTTGTTAAACATCTCTGTTCTTAACCAAGCATTGTGTCAACTAGATGCCCTGGCTGTGTATAAACCCAACAAGCTTACCCTGTCAGGACTCCTGGCATTGACCTGCAGCCAGTACATTATCTCATACTGTACATAAATTAACACATTGTATGACACATAACATGGCAATTCAAATTCAACAGAAATAAACACCTAATTTCACTGACATTTACTTTCATAGTATCACCATAGGAGGGCAGCCTTGCACGGCAATATATGACTGGCAACACTGACCCTGTTTATGTCCTTGGGCCTTAGTTGATCAGTTTGATTTGCATCAGTTTTGTTCATTCAGGCAATGTATGCATCCAGGCTTATGTAAATATAATTTATGACGTCAGATATGCATGTGTATTTAAGAGCTTGGCACACTTTATAGGCGTAAGAAATTAAATAAATGCATGTATTCATATATGTCACAAATAAACCAGTCTGAAAATCAACTACACTTGATTTACTAAAACCCTTTGGACAACTACATTTCAGTCTGCATAATCGTGTTGAAGGAATGCCAAATGTAGGTTTTATCTTCAAACATTAGAACTGTAAGGCTGAAGGTTCTCTAGCACAAATGTTTACTCACAGAGGCCTGTGAGCTCAGTCATATTTATATTCCATCATATCCTTGTTTGCACCCCCCACATTTCTTTTACTTTCTCTCCTGCTCTACACTACACCTCTTCAGATCTAAGATTTATTTTATTATATGAGAATAAAACTTCTGTATTTTCACTTCCCCACGCCTGTGAAGATTAAAATTTGTGAGTGGTACTACTGATGGGGAGGCAGATGTCTATGCTGGGAGCACTGGCTGGGGTGTCGGTGTGACTGGAGTTTTACTAGCATGCAGGATCACCCAGACATGAGCAGAACCCTTTAGCAGCACTGAGCCACCCATGACAAAGGCCATGCAATTCTGAGAATGTCTAAGCCCTCTCTCTCTTTCAGACAGACACACACACACACACACACACACACACACACACACACACACACAGGGCTTTGAGCTGGTAGCTGTTCTGAACTGGAGGAACTGTTGTGTTGCTTTTGAGTCCAGAGGCCCCCATGGCTTTACAATCATATAACATGGAATCAAGCCCCATCCTCCCTATTCACAAACATTAAGCAGAGAGCGGGACAGAACAGGACTTTGTGTGTGTGTTATTTTACGCATCACTGATGTCTCTTGATCCACAATGTTCATGCAGGCCTATAAACAGAACTTTAAAATTATAAGCTTTCTGTGAATCACTACCTGTGCAGATCTGTAGTTGAAGCAGAGAAAATCTGTGTTGCAATTGCAATTACAGATGCTTACAGTGACCCATATCTAAAGAGCTCCTGTTTTTCAAAATATTGATAATGAACTCACATCCAAATCCACCCAGTTTTAACAGATTACCCCCCCCCCCCCCACCTTCTCTCTCTTTTACATTGTCTTAGTGAAATATTTGACAAGATCCAAAGTAACTCAAATAATAGCATTCGCATTGCACTTCTTGAAGTGTCAACGTTTTGACCTGAATTATTACCTTTATGCCAAGGCCTTCAAAGCCATTCGTTGGCATCTTCTACTTTTGAAGAAATGAACAAACGTATGCACTCGGTTAAATTAAAACCAGCAACCGGCACAGCTAGCAGCCTCTAAAAAGTGAAACTTCCGAGGTCATTTAGACACACCCCTTGCTCAGACAGGGAACGTGTTGAGGTCATCTTTTAGTCGGGATGGGGGAAGGGATGTGGAATAGGGATAGATCCTTTGTTAAACTATGATCTTATTCTTTTAATTACAGCACATATACTAAGTTAAGATAATTTAAGTTATCCTGCATGTAGACATTTAAGCTAGAGTTTCACTGAAGAAAACCTGATCCGAATATCTCGCAACATCTTTGAAAGTTGTAGCCTTCTGAATGGTGGCGGCTTTTGCGAATGATTCTTTACCCTCTGATTTTGGTAAGTTAACGTTTGATGCCTTAATTCAGTACTTGACTTTTCTTTTGACCATAATATTTAGTTTTCAACTTTACTCGTGGCTTCAAGAAAAATACTTCTCTATCAGCAAAACGTGTGTTGACCTATTTTTGGTTTCGAGGAAATATCAGTAACGTTAATGCTTTCTTGCGTTGCCCACGTCGAGTGGAAATCTGGCTGAGTTTAGACCGGTTCTAATTTGGCTACAAACCCTTTTCGTTTTGAGACAGATGTGGGTTAGTTCAGGGGAAAATGCCTATACCTTTCATACTGCAGTCTTTATGTTTTTAATATCTGAGAAAAGACAACAGAGCAAAGGTAATTTTTGCCTTTAGTTAGCCTGTAGTTAAGCTTAACACAAGGATGAAGTCCTGTCGAGTTCAAAGGATTCTTTGGCTAAAAAACCGTTACATTTGTATCCCGTGCAGAAAAAGGTGGGCGTCTGAGGATTTGCAACTCTGTCACAATAGTTGGGGGTATCTTCTGTTAATCAGATGGGCGCTGAAAGCAGTGATTTTATTGTTTAGCTGAAAACTGGCCCCGGAGAACTGTAGCTGCACTTCAGCTAAATCTCCTCGAGGAGGAGGCTAACCGGTGTGATGTGAGCTAATTACAAGGCTAAATTTTGTTATAGGCCTACATTTAATATACGGTAGATTTGGCTAGTTGTATTCAGTTACTTTTAATCTATTCATTGCAAAAGTTCTTCCTCCATGATATTGAGGTCCCTCATAGTAGGCTAGAAAACTGGAAAGAAGACCCACCCATAGGGTCCTGTTCCATATTCCCATCTGTTGGCTGAACCTGGATAATATTATTGAAGTAGGCCTGTTATGGTGGAAGGGAAAACCATAAAGTGTTTGTGGTAGAGTGACCATTTTGAATTTAGACTAAGTACCACTGGTGAGCACACCCACATCTCAGAACACCAAGGCCTAAGATACTTTTTATATAACCAAAGGCCTAGTTTTTCTATATTTGTTGATTTTCAAGGGCATTGTCTCCCAACGTCATGTTTTTTTTAGCAACTAGCCTATGAATAATTTATTGAGGCTTGAATCCATACTTTGGTCAGGATGCCTCTTTTAAGTCCTGCTCTGTGGATGTGCCTGGGGAAAACGTGAGACACTACAGTAGTTTACAGATTAGTGATTTATGGCCTGTCTAACAGACCTGTGTCAAAGCTTTCAAAGAATCTCTTGACAGGTGCTGGAGAACAGTCAGGATCATTCCTTCCATATGCAGATGAGAAAATACAGGCCACCCTGTTTGGGATAGGAGTTGCGTAGTTAAGAGCTGGGGTGGATTGCAGATTATGTTGAGGTTTCTATTAATCATTATTAATTCAGTGTAGTGGCATGGTTTGCATAATAAAAATTTAAGTTTTAGTTTGTGTGTGTTGTGGTTTCATGATTACTGGCATACCTAATAGTATTGACAAAAAACATGCACACTTGTGTTTGAATTAGTCAGAAGAACCAAAGGCTTAACAGTAACAGATTTTGATAGTCAGATGGACGTCCTGTTTTTGGTGAAGCTTTTCATCTCGAAAGTCCCCATCAGCCAAAGAAATCTGCAGGCACTGGCTCTTACCCAAAAATACACTTTTTGCATAACTGCTCCATACAAATGAAGTATCCAGCTGAGGTCTAGAGGAGCCTTTCTTTTCATATACTTTGAATTCTTGAAATCTCCTGCCAACCATTTATGGCAAACCGTCCCTTTATAGCCAAGAACTTTCACTTTTTCACTTTTCCACAACATAAGCCTAGTTTATGATAGGCTAACATGCATTTAATAGCTGATGAGTTTTAGCTCTGTCTACTTTTTTATGTGGGGTAATGGAAATCTAGCTAACTATTGTGAAACAGATGTCTTGCCATTGTCTTGTCACTGACGAGGTTGATCAGCAGTAGATAAACTTCCTGTTCACAAAACAGTTTCCTGTAAAAATGTCTTAAATTAGCATGTCATAACGTGACAAATTTTCAGAGCTGTCATAGCTTAATGCATAAAGTCTACGTTTGCAAGTAATGCAATCAATACACTATATCCACCTCCAATTAGGCCTCTTAAACTAAAGCATTACAAATTGCTACTAGCTGTAATATACATCACTTGGACTGTACTTTGACACATCTTATTTGTTATTACAGTCCATATGGAAGTCTATAAACCAGTCCTCCAGGCTGATGTTCTAAGGCCTTTACCCTTTATAGCTCTAGGTGTGTACACTGTTCTATACTGTAAGGGTTGATGACAAAAAACATGCATAATCATAGATATTTGATATTAGTTTCTATTAATACCAATAAGATTAATTCTGTCAGGACAATACATGTTATTTATTCGTTATTATAGTAAGTAATATGTAATAACAGTCTTTATAATTCATCTTGATAGCTTAAAATGCCCAACCCTGGATTGCATTTACCAGGAAGGCATGATCATACTGAAAGAGGTGTGCCCTTTTATCTAAGGTAAATTTATTGCTGGTGAAAGGTGCAGAAAAACCCATGAGTGTTTCTGACAGCGGACACAGTAAATTCCTTGACTTCAGGATACAAAGTGATAAAAGAAAAATACATCCAATGTGATATTATGTAATTCTGTAACTGAAGCAATTCTCTTAAGTCATTCATCACATGTGTGACACTCTCAGTAATATGCCAGTAAATCGAAACGTTAATTATCCAAGGATAACAACTTTACTGCTCTTGGTTAGTTTGAAGGGTAAATAAAAATCTGCGCACAACATTTGTGGCTAACATGCTCGTACACAACTGACATACGTAAGATGGTGACGAAATCACTGTTCACCGGTGTTGACTGTTTCAGGATGCATATTAAATATGCATTTAGCAGACACTAATAACACTCAAGCTACTACACAAACCTAAGACCACAAATTGCTTTCAGGAAATTGGCTGGAGATGGTGGTGCAGGATTGGGAAAAAAAGTGCGAAAGAAAGTGTGTGTGTGTGTGTGTGTTGTAAGTGCATTCCATATAGTTGGTATTAAGACAAGAGGTACTCTTGGAAAAGTAGAATTTGTTGAGGGTGTAGAGGGCTCTGATGGCACTCGGAAAGTCATTCCACTAGCGTAGAGCGGTAGTTGAAAATAGTCTGGATTAACAAACACATAAATCCAATTACACATAAAAGCCAAAGCAAGCAGACCTTTCTCCACTGAACAATATTGAAATAGGGCTGGCCTGGCGGTGATGAAAAATGCAGCGTTATTGTTTTGGCCCTGAAGGGGGGGGGGGGGGGGTGCGACACTCTTAATTAAGGACACTTCACAAGAAAGTTTTAACTGAGGCGACGCAGGAGAGAGCTACTTTGTCAATAATTTTGTACTGTTAATAATTTTGAGTACTGTGGTTAAGGAGGATGCAGGGCTGCGCGACAGGCCCGCTCTCACCCCCCATCTGTGTTTTTCTCTGTCTTCCCACACCTGCAAGCGTTGACACGTCTGCAGCTGTGTGACTGATTGCACAAACTTGGCTGCGGTCGGTCCCAAAGCCCTCTGTGTGTCTGTTTGCTCACTCTAGGGCCTCACCTGTTTCACGGGTGAAATGGAAAGTCACCTCACACTTTTATTTAATCACAATACACCACACGCCTCCTCAGCAGAACTACTTAAAGTGTACTTACACTGATTTATTTTTCAACAATCTCTCACGCCAAACTCTGCTCGATTGTGTGCCTGTAAGATACCATCAGAAACTTTGGGCCATCTAAGCCTCTTTTTTGTTATTTTTCTGAACCCAGCGGACGCTAACAAGTACCAGGTATGACCTCAGTGGACAACTTCCTGCCATATGGCTGATAATTTGTTACAGTGTGTGCCTATGTTATTTAATACGGACAGTATCCCTTAGGGAAGTGTGACTTCTACCTCGTAAGCTCAATATTTGAAAAAGTATGCCTTAGTTTCACAAAGAGTCATGTCTTGGTTAGGTTTATGTAGGTCACTGTTGGAGACCTCACAGTAAGTGTGTTGTAACGTTTGAGAAGTAATGAAAAATTGGTCCACTAAGTGACAGAGAGAATGCTGATTCACAACCATTGAGCAATCTTCGTTGCTATGTTTTCAGAAGGAAGTTAGTTTTGTAGTTGTTAAACATATTGGTCATGCCTTGAACCATCCACAAGCAGTCTTTCTCTCCCTTTTCTGACTCTCCAACTAAACATTTGGGTTTCCTGGTTGATTTTTCTCTTTCCAGTTTCTTTTTTTTGGTCCACCAAGGAGTTCTCTGACGGAGTTTCGAGAGGGTTCTGGGACCATGCTGTGATGTGAGTCATCGGCAAGAAGCTGTCAGCGGCAAAAAATCTGCTCTCCACCCCCCCCCCTTCTTCCAGTCTGACATCTGTGAAGAGAGATGTTTACATGGACAACCTCTCATCTGGATGACACACAGTGACCCATTGCCTTGGCGGACCCTTTGACTCACCAGAACATCACTTTCCCTGCTCTACTAAGAGGGTTTTTCTTTTCACGGCCAGAGCCCCAGAGGCAGTCAGGACCGGAGCCATGTGTCATGTGATAGTAACGTGCCGCTCTATGCTGTGGACTCTGCTGAGCATCGTGGTGGCATTTGCTGAGCTCATCGCCTTCATGGGCCCCGACTGGCTGGTCAGTCCGCCCAGCTCGACCAGCCTGCCCAATGGCCCTTTCACCACCAACGGGAGCTACCGCCTCTCCTCCAGGCCACACCGTCCGACGCTGGGCCTGTACGCCCGCTGCCGCAAGGTGCCCTACCACCACCGCGACATCCAGTGCGGGCCCTATGCTGCCCACTTCGGGGAGATCGCCAGTGGCTTCTGGCAAGCCACGGTCATATTCTTGGCGGTGGCCATTCTCATACTCTCCGTGGTGGCACTCTTTGCTGTCTTCAGCATGTGCTTCCAAAGCATCATGAGGAAAAGCATCTTCAACGTCTGTGGCCTGCTTCAGGGCATTGCAGGTAAGAACTTTACCATTGTTGAACTTTATATTGTTTCCTGTATTTGTTTAACGCGGGAAGGAAATGCGCTCATCTGTCAACATCAGCATGCTGTTTGTTATGTTACTACAAGTGACTTGTTTTGTCTTTACCGTGACAATCGAAGGCGCTAAAGAGCACCGCTGTACTGTGTACTGTATGAGTGATGAGGGTTGAGTTAATATGAACAATTCAGCATGCCTCAGTGTGTAAAGCTCTCAAGCTGAAAAGTGATAAATTAGCGATGGACAATCACATCATAGATTATTCAGTCATTATGAATGCATGAGTCATGTCCGCGTCTGAACTTGGCTAACCCTCATGTGTAACTGTTTGCGTCAAATGGGCTCTCTCAATGTGTGAACTGTTCTGTCAGTTGTCCTCTTTTGTCGGAGATGGACCATGTGGAAAGCTTGATTTGCCATGGCAGTGGTTAGAGGGGGCTGTTGTTCTGTTGTTTGGGTTGGAGCTTGAGCTTGTTAGCGAGTGGTGTCTTGTTATTTCATAGAGGAAATATTTTTAAAACAAAACGTTAGTCTAACCTCCAGTGGGAATAGAGTCTGAAGGAGTCACACAGGCAGCGTCGAGCTCCAAAACGATGACGCAGACTGATATGCGGGCCTCTGTCCCAACTTGTAAAAATTTCACTCATCTGAGCAGGGAAGGTCTTGAAAAGTTGCCATTCGCTTGTATATTATTTGAACAATGGCAACAATGTCAGTGTCATGTGTGCGAGTATCATTTTCCACATGGCTGAAGGCTGAAGAGCGGCTGGTGCCATAGACAGCCAGGGATCAGTTGATGGCCTCACCAAATGCCTCCTCATGCAACCAGTTGACCGTAACCCACTTTTGGTCAATGTCTGTTTGCGCCCACACTGAACTCTGAGGAAGTCCCGCTTCCGTGCTGTCAGGTCTCCCAAACAAAGACTGCCCCAAATAATAAAACCTGCCACTGCGGCTACTGTTGGAGCCGTTTGCTTGGGGGGATTTTGCGTATTGTGCTCAGCGTTTCCTCTGGACTGCCACAGAGCAGCGGGTCACCCCACATTTGGAGCTGCTTTTAACCTCAAGGCTGTCCACCTGACATCCTGTCATTATGATGGGGAAAAGGGGGCCAGGAAATATGTGTTTACAGTGGTGCCTTTTTTTTTTCTTGATCAAGCCGCCAGCTCGACGCTCGGCCCCGGCACTGGGAGCAGTCTTGAGTGCGTGACTCAGGGTACGTTATCATCCCTTTCCCCCCGTAACCAGACCTCCACTGGGATCAGGCCTTCGGGGGAGGCCGCCGCATCACTGGTTCCGGAAAAGCACGCCATGGCATACATTCAGGAACAATTATGGCGAGGGCGAATCTCATCGCTCTGACTTGTAGTATACTGTTATTGTCGCTGGCCCTCCGTAATTTTGTGCATCCAGTCTCGCCCTCGGAAAAGTGCCTATAACGGGCAGCTTCCTGGAGGTTAACCCCACAGGGTTTTTGTTGTTGTCTGCGGGGAAATCTCCCGCCTCAGGGCCCAGTGTATCTCTCTCTCCTAGCCC
The DNA here is from genome assembly GCA_017657215.1 of Limnothrissa miodon. Taxonomy (NCBI): domain Eukaryota; kingdom Metazoa; phylum Chordata; class Actinopteri; order Clupeiformes; family Clupeidae; genus Limnothrissa; species Limnothrissa miodon. The sequence continues at coordinate 1,152,349 of JAGFZM010001545.1, read as the reverse complement.
CGAGCCTACAAGGCCCTTCATTGTTGCACGCTGGCAGCGTTTGTCATTGATTTATTTGCTTCAGAAATTGATTTGTGTTTTTGGTCGGCCAGAAATGCGCAGAGTCACATCCATCCACGAGATCTCCCAGGCACGGACGTTTAGGGGGTGAGGTTGCATTTAGAGTTTGTCTGTTTGTTTATGTGTTTGGCATCACCATGCCACTGCACCATGTGTGCTTCTTTAGTGGGCTTCTTTATGATTGCATGTCGCTTGCAGCCAGTTTTCTCTTCTCAAAGGACGGTGCCTTGAAATGGAAATATATTAATGAGGGGAATTGTGAATTAAATGATGAAAGACATACTGTAGATGTATGTGAAAGAATGTCTCATCATTTTGTTGATGAAAGAAGGCTTTCACACATCCACCCTCATAGCTCCAGGATGCACATTCCATCACACAAATGAAATCAAAGAATGACTTTTATGTGCTGCGGTCACGCATCCAGCCGTGTGCTCCCCTTGGCCTCCCTCGGCCTCCCGGGGCCAGACCCTGTAGAGCGCTATTGGCGTGACCGTTGGGTCGCTTTGGATGAGGAGCAACAACATCCACTGCAGAGAGACATTGTGCAACTTCAGTCTCAGTGCCAGGGACAGGATGCTACACGCCGTTGTGATGTCTGTGGGGAAAAACGCACGCCGGTCGCCTCAGCGTCGGGATGTGCATACACAAGATTAGTGGCAGATAGGATTGATGAGATATGCTGTTTGTTCTGCAGTGGCTTGCTCACTCGCTGGCAATGTGTGTCGGTTTCGGCTCCGCTCTCTGGAATGGCAACAGACGGCATCCATTTGGGCATGCGAGGGTGAAAAATGGCGGACGGGCGTTTGTATGCTGCTCGCCTCTAATGAAAAGGCTTCAGGCTGGTATTACAGTTGCTTGTTCAGTCCGTGTCTATACACGGAGGGGTGTACACACACACACACAAGAGAGGCCCCTGTGCGTTGCTAGTTGTGAGCTGCCCATTGCTCGTCCAGATGGCACATCGCAACATCTGTGAGTAATCACGAGGATTCCACACAAATCTTCTCACTAGCCTCGGGCCATAAATGGCCAGTGTATAGGCCAGCCATGACCGTGTGAGGACTGTCTTCAGCTACACAGCACTCACCGGCCATGACATGTCCTCCAAATTCTCCCCACACTTAAGAGTAAAGTGGAGATGACTTTTTCCCCTTTGAAATCCCGAGGTAGCTTTAGATACCATTTGTTATTTTTTAGACTTTTAGGTGACCTATAACCTTTACTTGACATGTCCCCCACCACCCACCCCCCCCCCCCCCCCCCCCCCCCCACACACACACACACACACCACACAAACACACATCACAGAGACAAAAACACACCACACACACACACACACACAGTGTAAATACACTGTCTCTGACCGCTATCTAATTCTTCCCTGTAGGTCTGTTTCTCATCATGGGTCTGATGCTGTACCCAGCCGGCTGGGGATGTGAGAAGGTCAGGCAGTACTGCGGCGAGGACAGTTCACCGTACCGGGTGGGCGAGTGCTCGCTGGGCTGGGCGTTCTACGCAGCCATCGGTGGTACCGTGCTCACGTTCTTCTGTGCCATGTTCTCCGCCCAGGCCGAGAAAGCCACATCGAGCGACAAGGTTCAGGACGAGATCGAAGAGGGAAGAAGCCTTGTTTGTGTGCTGTGAAATGAGAGCGAGAAAGGGGGAGAGAGAGAGAGAGAGAGAGAGAGAGAGAGAGAGAGAGAGAGATGGAAAGAGAGAGGAAAGAAAATAACCCAGCACAGCACAGCACAGCACAGCCACGGCATTACAAAGGGCCATGATTTGAAAAGGGATCGTAAAGTTGTCATTTTACCACGTTAGAACCACTGTCATCAACCCAGGGCACACAATCAGTCAGAGGGACAGCATGTCATTTTAGTGAGGTCATGGCAGTTTGGTCAAGCAGCAGACATGGTAGGAGGGAATTTTAACCCACCCATTCGTCCCTGACTGGTAAATTTGTCTAGGGTGAGGTGCATACCAGCATTCCTGTACACACTAGTCCTATACTGTTTGACTTAGCATGTAATAGGCATTTTAGCTATGTAGTTAGACCAAATGAAACCAAGGACATCACTACCACTTATGTATTACTGAAAGTATACTAGAGAGGCCTTTGTTTTTTGTGAAGAAATGTAACAGATGAGGTGAATGTACTATCAAGTGGTGCTAAAAAAGCGCTGCATATTTTAATGTGTAGATAACACATGGCATTTTATGGAGAACGATCAGAATCCGAGTATGTGTTAGACAGTATTTGCTGATGGTTATACGGCTTCAAAGTTTGATTATAATTACAATTCTGTTTGGTTAGGACTCGCATCGGAGTCCTGGAATGAGTAGAACACAAGACAAATGAGAATGACTCACTTGGAAGACTTTGAAAAAGAAATGACATACCACGCCGCTGCTTTGCATGGCTTCAGTGTTTCGGTTAGCCTTATTTGGCTTTAGATTCTCTAATGGGGGAAACCTAGTGCCAGGGAAATAACATATTTTGAATTACTGTAATATGTGCCTTGTAGCTTTGCCACTCTTTACAAATATGGATCATGAGAAGACAGGCAGGCAGTGAGAACCATGGTTATCTCAGCCTCTAAGTCTGTACATGTGTGGGAGATAATATGCTTTCACATGGGGTGGGGTGGGGAGGGGAGGGATCTCAATCGGGGCCATGTCAGCTTGGTCACATGTTCCCATAAATGGTGCAGCGAGAGTCCTTCTCTCACACCCATTTCAGATGCTGATAATGTTTACTTTTACTTATCTCGAGTTTACTGATGCAACTGGATCCTGACACAAGTTACCATACGGTTGGTGAAAAGAAAAGTGCACAGTCGGGGAACTTCGGCGGAGTTTAGAGAGCGCTGATAAGTGACTGTGTCGACACAGCAGAGAAGTGATAGTATTCCATGGAACAGACAACCATACTGAGCTTAGGGGAAAGGTTGGATATTGGTACAGCTCATTGGTCACATGATGACAAATAAAGCAGATAATTCAAATAGAATGGAGGATCTTCATAAGACGTATGATATATACCCTAATGTCACATCAAATGCCAAAACACATTTTTTGGGGGGATTATTAGTGATTGTGAATCATATGCATTATCGTGAATAGGCTACTAACAACTTGCTTTCATAGCTCAGTTTATGGTGTGTAGAATGGCATAGGCCTAGTCATTTCTGTGTAAATACAATTCAAACACTGTTGAATTCTGTCCAGTAAGCAGAATAGAACAGATAAGGAGGAGGCCCCAGTAAATCACAACACTGTCAAAAAGTGGACATACATTATACATCTTGATATAACAACATTGTGAAAAAATAGAATAGTTTTATATGACAACCACCATTTTCATTTAAGCTTTTGTTAGGCATTTTAACCACTACAGTTGCCAACCACTACTACTACGACGACGACAGTATTGACTAGCATTTTGACCACTTACAGCTGTGCTTACCTTAGCAATCAAAGGGGAAGACAGCATTTTTCATTAAGGGTACACACCACTGTTTTGGAAAACGAGCTTATTTGCCATCTTCCCTACAGTTAGACACTTGAGTATTAACTTTCTTGTTTCCATGTAGCTTTTTCCTAGTCTGATGGCAGTGTTTTTAGCTTAGCATAGCAAATATCACGCTTCAGAACGGGACTCCCATTCACAGGACTCCCAGAAGCTCTCTGATGTCCTATTTAAAAGTTGACATTTGTGTAGTTACAATGTAAGATCAGCAGAAATCAATTATGTGAATAAGGAAGATGTCAAATAGGCTAATTTCTCACAATGGTGTGTTCCTTCAAGCTTATTCTGGTGGCAGTTTTGGAATTAATACAAAGAACATGGAGAGTTAAGGATCATAAAGAAGCTGTGCTTTACTATACGAACATTGCTTTATACTGCACTCATCGAGAAGCTGGAAATATACATGTGCTTTTACACTCCATTTTTTTATTTGTGGTTTTTATTTTATTTTATTTTATCCTTTGCAGATCAGGGCCTGTTAACTCAAGTCATGCAGCATTTTCCAAAAATAGCCAGCCTACCTGCAGTAGTGGTTTTTGACATCAAAGACAAAACGAAAATAAAAACAAAAGCAGCTTTAAATACCTATTCTACCAAACACCTCCTTATACCTCTCACAGACTGACAATTTCTTCACAAAAACACAGACAACAATATCCAGCAGTTTATTTTGGTGTGGCCTTGGCTGACTTTGTAAAACCATTGGCTTCATCACCAGTGTTTTAGAAAAACACACACACACACACACACACAAACAGTTCTTAAACTTTCACGGCATGACTCAAACTCAAACATCAGAGCATTAAAATACCACCAAAACCACCTACATTTTCTGCAGGCGTGTGGCAGTATGGCTCTGGTGAACTGTACTGACTTGCATTCATTGTTTTTTTTTTCATGTGTTTTTGAATTGCTGTTCGTCATCTAAGGTGCCAAACTAATTGCTGTGCATGACATTGCTTTCTTCTGTCATCTGTTTCATCTATATGTATTGTGGTGCATGAGAGATGAGATGTGCAATAGTCCACTACAGTGCCCTCTGGTGGTAACAGGACCAGAGTGCGAGCAGAGAGAGGGAGAGTGAAAAAAACAGTTTAGACTCACTGCTGTAATTTCTGCCTCCAATCGGTTCCAATCAAAGCTATTTTAAAATAAATAAATAAGAAAGTGAGTTCATGATTTTTTTCAAAGAATCTCATTTTTTTATTGCTAGAAATGTAGTCAATAGAAAGTTTTATTAACATGTGATTCAATTCATGAGAAGCTAAAAGTTTTTTGTGGTCTCTCATTTCATACTTCAGCAGTGGGATTTTGCAGTGTGGGAGTTCAAATAATGTAACATACTCTTTGCTTTTTTGTTACTTCTTTGGAATTGGAAATTGTTCTTATGTAATTTTTTTTTTAAATAAAAAATATCACTCTGAGAATGCATTTTTTGCCTTTGTAGACACACACACGCACACACACAACCCACTTCAGTGTATGTCAGATTAAACATCACACATTGTACAGATTCAACATCACACATGTGTGAAGAATACTGCTTTCAAGTGTGCATTCCATGAAAACATTCCTCAGTGTATCCATAAGTAACCAAGGGTGGTGATCAAACCAAACAAACAAGCCACAACGGCGGCTACTTCTGTGAGATAACAGTCATGTGACTGAACTGATATGGCAGGACTCTTCTGTACAGATACAGACTCAAAGCATGACTGACTAGAGACACAGCTAGGAGAGCAGACATGCATTTGTGTGAGTGTGTGTATGAATATATGTATGTGTGTGTGTATGTGAGGGAGAGAGAGACGAAGAGGCCTCTTTGTCTTGTGTGACCACACAATCAATGTATAATTAAGCCTGGAGTGATTAATGCTTGCCCAGCGAGACCCTCAGCACCCTGATGAATGTGGTTAGGACATCCCACAGAAAATGCTATCCAAACAAGCCTAGGCAGATGTTTCATCTCACGTGAAGCCCCACTCACTGTCCCACACACAGTGTGGCAGGTTAAGCACGTCTGTGTAGGAGTGTGTTTGTGTGTTATGGGATAGCAGACCGAACGCCATAATGCAAACCACAAACTCGTCTTTCTCCACATAGATACTTTAAAGTACTTCCTGGTGTCCTATCTGTGCCTCCCAGTGTTTAAGTGTGTGTGTGTGTGTGTGTGTGTGTGTGTGTGCACCGAAGAGCGGATGTGTTTAGTGAGTTTGATTATCATCCTGTAAGTGTCAGGTCAGGGTTTGGAGTAGACAGGGGGATAATTAGGATATTAATGGACTGGTGGAACAGTCCATTAATGGTTCCAGACCAGTGCAACCCTGCATGCCAGGAAGCAGTTTTTTCCCCCCAGTTGGACAGTCTCTCAGGATTAGGGGGAATTCCAGGTGCACCTGAACTCCAGAGAGAAAAGTGGGTGCAGCTGTTTTGTGTACAACATTATCATCGTGTAGTATTAACAACAATATGCAGAATTCGATCAAAACAAATTGTGTGAGTGTGTGTAATTATGGATCACTTACACATATCCATGAGCAGTTTTGGGGGAGGGGGAGAGCAGATATGGAGTAGTGTGTATAGGGCAAGCCAGGACCTTGTTGTCACAAGGGCACTGACCCCAACCCGCCTCTTCCAATCCACCATTTATCACTTTGCGCACAGGGGGTGATGGATGGTGGGTTTGAGGAGTTTACCGAGCAGTGTTGGGTACTCTTTTATTGTTCTTTTACGGCTCAGTGAAGACACGCGCAGTTGATTTGGAAACAGCATTAACCATAACAACATCGTTCAAAGGAGTCAAGAAACATCTAGAGTGGATAGTCAGACCACAGGGGAAAAAAACAATACGCAAACACAGTTTGCACCACATTTGACTTTGCTATGTGCAGCCGAATGTGAATCAGTCTACACTGATGAACACTGTCCAGTGAAAATATTTGCATGTTTTTAAAATGTAAAGAAGACCTCTCCTTGAACTACATAACTTTATGCAGACATCTTAACATTGGTCACACAAGTGTAAAACCATCTTGCAGACATAATTTTCATAATTACCCTAACTGTGAGTATAAAGTGTTCTTTTCCCCTTCCTTGTCTGAATACAAAAAAAATCACCATTTACACAAATAGGCTTCACAAATGGCCCACTGTGTTATTCAACACTGATACCTTATCTTGCCTAATATAAAGGCAATGTCAATACTGAACATTTTGTACCTGAAATGTTTTTCTTCCCACTCTTTGCTGAGTGTATGAGATTATGTGTGATTAGAATAACCTAATGAAGGCAATTATTCAGACTCAAGACAGCAAGAAGAACAACGTCCGAGTTCTGACATGTAGTTTCATCTGCCAGCCACATGGAGGAGCCCTTGGTAAGTAAATCATGGAGGGGCCATGACTGCAACCACAAGCCAGTGTCAAGAATGAGCACATTTCCTCTAGCCTTGGTGCTCTTATTGTGAAAGACAAAAACAACAATGACTAACAACAAAGAGTGTAAAAAGTAAAGAAAGCAAACAGAAAAACAAAGCAGAAAAACAAAGATAATGAATGGGTTACATGGACACAATGTCACTAATTATGTATTCAATTTAATATCTTAGGTGATGAGATGGTGACCCTTTTCCACTCATTGCCTGCAGTGTTATAAAGGTAATTGACAGCATGTGGGAGATGACAATTTCTGTATGTTATTGTAAAAGGTGAGTATTAATTGATTAATTAATTTATTATTTAGCCTTTCAAGAAACTTTTAATTATGGTTAGTTTGAATGTTTATTTCCATTATTGGTGCGAAGTTAACATGGTTGTTGCTTTTTTATATTAATGTATATGGTGTCAAACACTTGTTTGTTTATCTGACAAACACACTTGTTTGTTTATCTGATATGCGGTTGCAAGCACTAAAACAGAATACCATCAGAATTAAAGGGAATTATTAAAGGATAAAGAGAACCTCATGGTAATTTGACAATATTTAAATCATAACTGTAGTTGATACTGAAGTTGTCAAATAAAATGGTGGGAATGTGTCTATCCTTCCATGTGGGCGTTTTAATGCCACTAATTTGCCCAACTACTCAAAATCCTTCAATGTGGTTGTCACAGCCCCCCCACCAGCGCAGAACGAGCATTTGCACTCCACATTATCTCACATTAATAGGGCCCATTCCGAATATGTATGAATAATCAATGGTGAGTCAACGGCCGGAATGGCCCTTAGCAAAGCTGAGCATGAATCTTGCTAATGGCACGCATCTCCTGGATGTAATTAGGAATAATGCACCGCTTGGGTATACAGACCATCACATGGTTTGTTTGCTGCAAAATGTGAAAGGTAAACATGGGAGGGTGGTGGTGGTGGGGGTGATCGCGAGGTGGGTGACAGAAGAAGAGACCAGTCTCATTTCACAGAGTTCTCTGAGGTGAAGGCAGGCCAAGCCACTGGAAACAACCGCTTTCCCTAATGGCTAGTACATTAGTCTTCTTAAACACCTGGTCATGGCCATTTAGAAATGTTCATTAACCACTGATGCAGAGTGAATAGGTGCGATAGTTCACTCCTTGCTAATTGCCTGGATGAGGTTGACTGTTGATTCGAAGAGCACTTCAGTGTTAAACATTAGGCCAAGTGCTAAAAGCTAGACCCACAATTATCCATTTGAATTGGACATGAGAAAAGAGTGGGACATTACTATGAGAAAAGAGTGGGCCAATTTTTTCCCCTCAAAGTAATATGACAAAAAACCCACAAGTTATTAGGCATTACATTTTCAGTTGCTTAGCATTGCTCACTGAGTAAAATGCACCTTCATTTTTTTTTTTATCATTACGTTATTATCCTTTTCCCCCGTATCCACAACACTATGGCAAGGCGCATTCTCTACACATTACACAGCGTAATGCAGTCTCATTGGAAAATTGAAAATTACATTTAGTGACCTCAATTCCCTGAAATGAACAGCCGTGACAGTGGTGGTGGTGCTGCTCCTGCTAGCGCTGCTGCTGTCGCCGCTGAGAGGCTCTCTGGCGAACCCTTTGTAGCGGGCCTCGCAGGCTGACAGGCTGAGGTGGTAGAAGCCCGGGCTGTTGTTTTTGTAAACCTTACTGATTTAATGAGGCTGCCGGAGGAAAAGGCGAGTCGGCCTGACAGCCTGGAGAAACCTGTAATGCTTCTCTTCCACACAGGGAAACCCAGTGACAGAACCATTTTCTCCACAGCGGCCCCCCTAATTCAAACTGTACACGTGCACCAAAATGATAATGGATGGGACATCTGTGTCTCCGTTGTCTTGATTAATTTACATCTTCCCCTTTTGAACACTTAGAGATGGGATTCGTAGAAATTTACGGCATGTGGTGCACGTGGGAGTAGGGTACGAATGGCATGATGGAATATGCATTTTTTTTAGATACACATTGTAATTGCCAATGTGACCCACTTTCATTAGGTGGGATTGAGAATTAGTTTAACCTTAACATTAATCCCCTTTTTTATTTATTTGGGGAGCATCTCTAATGCATTTCATCTGTTTAGCGGGCACATCACTTAAATTATCTGGGCCTTTGCCTGTTGGTGTGTTCGGCTGCAAAAGCATGGGTGGGCTGTGTTCTCTATTGATCTCGTATTGTTGGTGGCCGAGGGAAAAACAGAGAGAGTGTTCTATGTTGTTGTTGCTGCTGCTGTATGTGTGTGTGTGTGTGTGTGTGTGTGTGAGAGAGAGAGAGAGTGAGTGATTGTGTGTGTATGTGGATCTGTGTGTGTGTGTGTGCAGATGCAGGCAGGGGGTGAGACAGAGCCTTGTGCAGATGTTCCATTGTGATGGATCTATTATCCAACTATTACAAGACAAATGAGTGATCTCTCCTATTTTCCATGCCTCAAGAAAATTGAAATGGGAGCCTGGGTGTACGTGTGTCTGTGTGTGTGTGTTTCTTTGTGTGTATATGTGTGTACATGTGTGTGTGTGTGTGTGTGTATGTGTGTGTGTGTGTGTGTTTCACTCAGGCTGTATGATTAAGGTTTGGTGGGACAGCCATTAATTCTGAAGTGAGAGAAACCCCAGCAGCGTGGGACAACCACCTCAACATTATAAATCAACCTTCAACAGCCTTCCTTTGATGACCAAGCACTCACTGGTACCCACCAGCCTAATTAGAATTCATGATAAAATACATGCAAGGAAGCATTTTGTAACCCTCATAATTTTAGGGGAAATGTATTATCATCTGGCCAACCATTTACTAAGCGTGATATTTTCCATTAGCGCCTTGTCAGCTAATGTAAGGGGAAAAAATGGCTTCAAAAATTGGATATCACATCTTCTGATGGAATGTGGTTTACCATCAAACACATCAAATGGTCCACGAAAACAACAATCATTTAGGTGTTTTGGATAAATATTGCAAAGAATGCACCCACATGTGAAGCATGCATGAGTGTATCTGTGAAGATCTCAAAACAGTTGCAGATGACCGAAGAGTACTTTTCTGCCTGAAATAATTGCCCAAGCTGAATCCAATATCTGACACCCCCAAGCCATCAGTCAAATATAAAAATGCTTCTGTTTATCTATTGGTCCATTAAGCCTAAGCAAATACAAAGACCATAAACATTTTTAAATGTGGAGACTATTTGTTTGAAAATCAGCAATTAAAAAAATACAGATGAGTTTGCCACTGGAGCTGGATTCAGAGGCCTTATAAAGGCATGAGTGCATTAAATTTGGGGGTGGGGGTGGAGGTGTGAGGGCTTAGGGAGTGTTCACTGACGGCTTAATTCAGTCCAGTGCAGATCTAGGTTCTCAAGCTTGTCCGCTGGTCAGAGCAGATCATTACTGGCCTTGCCCTCCCGTCGTATATAGCGCCCGTGAACTGCTTCACCAGTTTTGCAGGTCCTCGTTGCTAGCAATTCCCTGGCTAAGCTTCCCCCAATAGCCGGGGGGGTCAGTCTAATCCGCAGCTGCTCGTGGCGCCGGCCGCCGAGTAATTCAACATGGCCTTAGTCCATAAGCACTTGCCATGCCCAGCTGGCTCGCTGAGCGCCGCTGTCAAAACCCCTCTCATCACTGGAAGAGATGGATAAAGCGCCTGCGCCCGGACTGGGCCGGGGCTGCAGGCGCCACCGGCTACTGTACAGCAGACCTCAGCAAATGCAGGCCAGGCTCAGCCAGTTTGTCCGTGGAGGGGTGGGGGAAAGGGAAAGGGAGTTGGGGGTTGGAGGGGGGGGTAATGCTGTGGGAATGGAGGATTCGTGGAGGGTTGGGGGTGTGGGGAGGTAGGCTGAGGGGATGGAGGATTCGTGGAGGGTTGGGGGTGTGGGGAGGTAGGCTGAGGCTGGGTTGGTGCAGCACCCTGTGATTTTCAGGGAAAATGAGAAAGGATGCAGCAGGGAACTGGGAGGCCATGTTTCTTTTTACCTTCAGTGCAGCTGGCATGATACGCTCACTCACACAGACACATAGACTCACACACACACTCCTGCATTACATGTGCAGTCATTTAGGAATTCTACTGATTTGCACAAGAGGATTTATGATTGAGTGTGCTGCAAAATGACCAGAGCAAGAATACTAATTGAGACCTACTCGTGACATACAAAAGTGCTTACTGAAGACCATCACTGGATGCTTACTGAAATGAGGCCAATATGTTAATTGTCAGAATTCATGATGTATGACCAACTCATACAATGCTATATCATTCACATCAAAGCATAGCACAGCACAATTTCAACCTTAACCAACCTTTTTTTTTCTTTGTCTTGCACAAATGAACTAGCGCCAAATGTTTAGTCATAGCTTGCAGTAGATCGTTCACGTCTTATTTAAGTTATTTTCAAATACAAGTCACACCATGTGCAAACCATAGGACAGTGTTGACATACATGAATTAATCAGCTTATTTAACATTACTTATAACAGGATTATGATTTAAAGAGAAAGAATGCGGAAGAGTGATCCATCCCCATGTAAAACACTCTGACATGCATTAACCTCATAGATGATAATATAGTGCAAAATCAATGTATTAACCTCAATTAATAGTCAATGTTAATATCATTATAAAAGATTAACCCACTCATATTTTCACTCATTGTAGAGATTACTAAAGGGTTTTGAAATGTGTTTTAAATGAAATGTGCATTTAACTTAATAAGGGATGAATAAATATGTGGATGATTTCTCCTCGTTTAAGTGGAGTATGTTTATTCTTTTGCTAAGATGACAAAAGGCAAAATCTTTTGAATTTCATGGGGTCCTCCCTATGAAATGAACCATGTCCAGCACACAAGGCTGTCACCTTACTTCCAGGCACAATGTGGTCATGAGGACAATGTTTAGGGTATTAATTAGTCATGTGATAATGAGAAAAAGCCCTAGATGTAGATTCTCATTTATCTGGCATCTTAGTACAAAGCATGCTTTTTTTACACCCATTTCCCCCCCTCATTTCAAAACTTAAATGCTTGAGGTGAGCTTCAGTAGTGTGTGCCACAGACTGTTTATTCCACCACACATGAATATGTAGTTCACGGTTGCAGCATTTACCCTCTTGGGGAGATAAACAGGATATGAATTGCAATTACGTTGTGACTAACTTTATAGTGGTACCATCAGTTACAATATATTTCCCAATTTTTGTTTTAAATAGTAAATGGCAAGTCAAAGCTGATTACACACGGCACTGGGAATGCACTGTGCTGTCAGAGACTAGATCGACTGACTTTAAATTTACATATTAATGAAATGATTTGTTAAGAGCCAGAGGAAGTATAAGAAAATAACCAGAGTATTCAGAAGGGCACGACATTTATAAATAAGCCAATACAGAGGGGAGAAAAGGGGAAATTAAACCTTTTACTTGAATAAATCCAAGACCTCCCCCCATGAACCATATTATTAGCATTTCCATTTTTAAATTACCCTGGGTGTCATTTTAGTCATCATGACCCAGTTAGGCTGAAGTAATTGTCCAGTTCTCACACAATCAATGAGGATCAAGTGACCTTGGTTTTACTTGCCCATGGTCTGCTCTGTCCATAGCAGACTACATGAAAGACTGCACAAAGTGGATGGCTGGACAGAAATAGCATTAAACCTTGAAAAATGTTCACCTGTGTGCCGAGATTCTTCCCATCCTCCAGACTCAGCCTGAGATGACTTATTAACCACGGAGCGTGTATTAATGGTCAAACCAGCACATTATTAAGCCTGGTCACACACTGAAATAACTTAATAGATGGCTAGATCAAATATCCTCTAAATGTAATGCCATTGTGTGAAGAAGGAGGTGGATGGAGCTTGAGAAGGAGATAATTAAATAGATGTCATCGTGTAATTCACTCGTTTAATACCTTTTCCTTTTTGAAAACATAGAATGTATTAGTAGTAGCTTTATAACAGTGACAGCTGAAAGTTTGACTGTTCAGCAGATATCTATTGAATATCCAGTGGATATGAATCTGACACAAACATACTGTAGGTTTGATAAATCTATACGAAGAATTTAGTGTTCTCTTTCATAATCCCATAAAAAAATTGGTTAAAACAGGTTTGTTTTGTATCCGTCAGATAAGTTGAATGTGTATCCCCAAGCACTTCACTGTTGGATACTTTGATATGTTTTATGTTGTTGATGCGATAGCACTCTAGCCAGTGCCGCTGGAGAGTTTGAGTGCATAAAAACCACTCTACAGAGCCTAATGTTCACCACAGAGAAGATTAATCTCGCCTCTTTGTCACCCAACACTTGACGGACATCAAACCATTCAGAAAGGACTGCAGACGGGGGCAGTGTTCTGCAACATATGCAGACTTATCAAGCTTCACTTTAATGTTCTGCATCTCATTGGCTGCTTTATGTTCAAGTTCATTTCAACGGCAAAAAAAAAAATTTTTAAGTAAAAAAAAAAGTGTCACTCATCATGAGGCTGGGATCGTAGTGGCGCTTAACCAATGCCACATGGATCATCCGCTACTCTCCAAGTAGTGGAGAGATTTGGACTTTGTAAATAACCTACTCCAGCACTAGCCATAAACTGGCAAGAGTAGCTTTAGGCCACGTTGAGCATTAGTATTTGCTATGGCCGGAGGGGGAAAAGTGATTCCTAAAAGCATTCCAAATAATTTGTCCAATAAAGCTCGGAGATTCATGGGACAGCACTAATAGGCTATAACTCAGGGCAGGGGGTGGTGCTGGGAGATGGTGGGACAAAGCAGTTAAAAGGGACGCGCTAAGCGACTATATCTTCTCATAAAGTGCCCGCTCCACCCTCTGTCGCCACCAATTGCACACCGAATACAGCACCCGGAATCGCATGGGTTTATCTTGCGTGATCTCTCCAGGATTTCAAAAGTCAAAAAGTGCTGATGCAGTAATCCTGCCCCTGTCCAGTTGCAACAGATCCAAACAAAAAAAAAAGCAGAGCTCTCTGTGGTTTGTCCAGTGAGGGCAACACAGTTCATAAGCAGTAGCTTGAATTCATACGCTATGGATTTCTGCGTTTGAATAGTTCATAGTTCATTCATGGCTTCAATTATGGAAGAAAGTGAGGACTACCTGCTGACAGTATTTTTCTAACCTTGGAGTGGTCAAGAGAGGCCCAGTGCTCTGTTTTTAATGGTTAACCCAAACACACTAGGGCATCCTCCCACTCAGGAACATCAAAGTCGCTTGTTTTATGGGGGCTTAGACTCTGATGGGAATGGCCCTCTTTGTCAGTCCAGGCGAGTGGTGAGGAAGATCAACCCAAATCCCATTCACTTACCACAGAGGCTCATTTTATTTAGTGTCCTTCAGCAGGTCACACACACATTCACAGCTCTAATGTGAACAGAATGTGATTTGAAAGAAAAGTGAAGGGGAATTCCAACAAATATCTACATATGGGACACCATATAGAACACATTACACTACATGCTGTTTATATATATATATATATATATATATATATATATATATATATATATGTTCCCAGTGATGTTGGGCTCAATATATATGCATAGGAACATGCAAACAAAACTTTCTAAGGAATAAAGACCAGGTACCCTATTCCACCCATTCCATGGAAGTCATTTTAAACAAAGGTATGGGGCCCTTCTTTGGTGCATATTTAAGTTTTTTTTTTTTTCATTTATATACAAACTTTGGTCAAGAGGTGGTGGGATAATTGGTGTGGACCATCTCCACTCAGTCAGGGGCATTACAAGATTGTGAAGAGACATTACCCAGAGTCCTCCACTGACCCAAGGGTCCCATACAACATAAAGACCGACATCATTATCAAAAAGACAGGGGCTTAGTGCTTCCCAGTCGGATTTTCGATCTGTTGCTCACCTAGGATGAGGTCCGATGCCTCATGTGACACCATACAACCCACAGTGCTGAGTTTTACTCTGCCGTATTGCATCATGTGACACCAGACACTCTGCCGCGTTGCATCATGCACCCAGAGTGAAAGCAGAGGTGTTTGTTCTAATAAGAGCGCTGAGTGAACCCATGCACACTGAGATAAATGCATGATTGCAGGCTACCATTCCACCAGGTCAGGGATCAATAGAACGTGAGAAAATTTATTTTCCAATTGCCTTGTATTATATTTCGAGGGGAGCAGAGGAGACACCCCCCCCCCCCCCCCCACCCATCATCTCCAAGCAGCATTCAGCTAATGGAGATCATTAGCATTACAGTCCTGAGAATATAGGAGGTCCAAAATTAAACCAGGCCCATTCATAGCGGTAGAAGCCCGGTGCTGAAACAGACGTTTAAACACCACTTAATTCCGACTCATAAATAGCCTCTCAGCCATTCCAACAGGGTGTCCGAGGCCGCAGCTCTTTCGTCTCAGTGGTGGCCTTGAAAATGATGCCACCCTGCTCTCCCTATTATAGAGTGCAATTAAGCGAACTCACCCGCTCTGCAGCCATAACAAACCCGTTAAGCCCTAATTATGACTTTATTTATTTAAGTCAGCACTTAATGATTTTAAAAGTGATTTATATTGTTTTCCTGTGTTCGGGACTAATGAAATCTGTTGCCCAAATTAATACTGTTTTTTCATCACTGCTTTTTTTTTTTTTTTAAAGAAAAAGCCTGTTACCAACGCTGTTTCCATCATTAATTTACTGTCTGTGAAACCTGGAAAAGAGAGAAGACCAGCCATTATATGCCCAGACTCAAACAGATGAGAGACGCGGGGACAGTGAATTGGGATATTACATTTTGTTAGAAAACAAATCACTTTAGTCTTAAACACAGTTTATTATTTCTTTTTGTATTCTGCGGTGGGGGGTGGGGTGGGGGGTTCAGTTTGAAGGGAAGGATCACACCGATTGGCAGCTTAAATTAATTTTGTTTTTGTTTCACGTTGTATTGCCAGTATTTTTAATACAATTATGACAAACACAGGCACTAGGCAAACATTACAAGACTATGATTAGATTATAAGCGCACCTGCAATATTCAGAAGACAGTGTCCATACCATGATGACCCATATTCGTCACTTGTCCATCACAGATTACAGATTCCGTCATCTAACATGTTATCTGATGAAACAATGATTTTTACAATGCAGGATTTTCCAAATTTTCCAAACCAGGAAATATTTACACATACGCAAAGATGATCTGATCTGACATGGTACAGACTCTGACAATAAAACCTCATGGCTTCCACAATGAGCCTTTCAACTGCAACCATATTGTTTTAAGGCTTGGCAGCACACCTGGAAAACACTAACCAAATTTAACAAACACGATTTGTCACGTGAGCAGCCATCTCCACCCTGAGATCGGGTGGCGCCCCCACACTACTCCATTTGCATCTCATTCCTTCTGTGTTAACTCAGAAAGATGGTTAGCCCTCCATCTCCAAGGATCTGCATGCTACACCATTAGTAAACCCCTCTATTTAATGCCTGGGATGCATCCACCCCCCCACCCCCTTCCTACACACACACACACAAACACATACACACACACACACAAACACACATACATAATGGATTTGGGCCGCATGCGGCGCGGATCCCGTGGCTCTGGGCCAGATGTGAGCCAATGAGCCTGCTGCTCTGCTGAGCATTTGGAGAGATAATAAGAGTTATAAATAAGAGAAGAATTTAGAATCACTAAATCAGCCCACTCCCTGCACATCAGTTACACACATACCTCATCCTCGACTACACACACACACACACACACACACTCATACACATGCACTCATACACACACACCTCAACTCCATTATTCTTGCCATGCTGTGAAATTCCCATTTTGCACACTTTGCTGGCTGGGGCCATGAATTATGCATTGTGCCGGAGAAATCCTCAATCTCACGCTTCAGGCACACTGTGCATTACTGGGGTTCTATCTCTATTACCAAGATGAATCGTTGAATGGGGAATATTTGATAGGATATGGTTCCAACTTCATTGTTTGTTTGCAGTGTAAAGATTTTCTTTCCAGTGGTTTTCCTTTGTCTATAGAAACAGCTGAATTTTATGGTCCTTCGGTGAAGAAAAACGTCGAGGAATGGTTATGGGCACCTGGTCTCATATGATTGAAGCGTTCAGAAGTTAAATGCTTTGATAGCGAAATTACTGTTGTGAGACTTGTAGTGTGCAGCGAGAAAGACAGCGGGAAGGCTGATGTCAGATTATTCGCGGTTGTGGCCGCTCTCCTGTCAGCTGATTGGAGATGCATTGATGGGGGGTAGGGGGTGATTTTCACCAAAAATGACACATGAATAATTATAAACAACATATTATTGAATGTTCATAATAAATAAACTCCTTTGAAACACTCATGTGGATGCTCAGTCAGTATGTTCAAACTATCTATGAAAAGAAACAGCCTCTTTGGCAGTTATCAGATATGACTGTTTTTTCGTCCATAACATGGCAGCTTGTCTGATAAATTGCTGAAAGCTGGATTCATTACCCGTTTGGGCTCCATTGGTTCTGCTCCTCATAAGCCTATTATTACACACTCATATTTAATAATGCTAAACCCACTTGTAGCACATTAATGGAGCCCCTCAAGGCCTTTGGAGAACTAAGTGATTGAACATCTAATCCTCATTTTCTTGCAGTGTTCCCGAGTATTACGCTCCCTCTTCAAACAATTACTTATCGGGTTGGCGTTCACAGTCAAATCAGTAGTGGCACCGCTTCCTGCGCCTAATTTGGAATGCTTGTGTTCTCGTCTCGTGGTGCATCCATTGAACTGAGCTTTGAGCAAATTTCAAGCGTGGTGGAGTCAATTAGACATTCACGGCATGAGGTCCTTTTCTTCTGACGTGAAACCGCGGTCAGTCTGCCAGGAGACATTGATCTTTAGACAACAGGCACAACATAGAAGCAATAAAAATCTAAAGAATGGTTTTGTATATAAAAGAGGGACCTGCTGAGAATGCCAGCGTGGGAGAATACTACAGCTGAGCTGCTAGAGGCCAGCAGGCCAAACCAGAATTTTAAAAGCATTTCTACCCAATACTGACATTTACTACACTAACTGGCAGAATATTGCAAAATTGTGGTTTAACCATCATCTAAGTAAAAGCAAAGTATGAGGCTATGTTGATTAGCTTTTAACTGTCATTTGGTTCTAAAGAAACCATGACTGGCAATTATAAATATAGATAAATAGCTAGTCTTTAACTGTCATTTGGTTAACTATTTAAAAAGAAACCCTGACTAGTGATCATATCAAAAAAGATTGTTGGAAGCTTCAGCCTATGGAGTAGAGATTTGTAGGGAGATTTAGACATTACAAAAGAGATTCTGCAATTTCCCCCCAACAACTGTGATGGTCCACACCACATACTTCCGTTTTGTTCCATCCCTGGGTGACAATAGGCTGCAGCTTGCTTATCAGATTCTCTCTGCTTGTTAATCCAAAGTGGAAGAATTAACCCCCATTTTCAGCTGTTAAAAGAGAAATTGGGTTTTCTCGCCTGTCCAGTGATTCCTCTGTGGCTCTTCCTGATTTTGATGGAAATTACCGAGGTCACTGACTTCATCCAAACTCAAATGACTCCGCTGAATCCACTGAATTAATTAAGTGACCACCAGGTTCCAATTCATAACAGTGACACGTTTTTAGTCATTACCTTAATAAAAAGCCACATTAATATGTTTGCCATTTCCATTTTTCTTGTCATGTGCTCAGAGTAAATCTCAGTTCTGAAACCCTGTGCTGTATATAAGGGAGATTAACCATACCCAGCATATACCTCTACAGAAAAGTAACACATATGTGGTCAACTCATTAACACTTGATAGACAAGCATAAGATTTGACCAAAGGAAAATCTACACAATAGTTTCTATTCATGACCACCACAGCTTTCTCATTTATCTGCATTTATCTTGAGGCTGATTTTAAACGACTTTGAGGTATTTGTCTCGGCCTCTTTGTGAGCCTTTTGAAACATCTTACATGGCGATCAGTCGCATTCTTATTAACCAGTCTTATTGTGTTTGACCCCCCTCCACAGCCAACATGCTGTCTCTAATAACATTTTGACATTAGAGCTTCGGCAAAAAGCATTTTCGTCCCCCCCGTTTGTGGGGTGGGCGACTGATAACTTTTCATTCATAATTAGCTCATCTCGAATCAGCAGACATTCCCAGGAAATTGAACTGTCAGAGAATGGAGGCGAGTGTTTGACCTCGCCTCGCTGAGTGGGGCCCATCATAATTTGTTCATTTGGTGCCCATCAGTTTGGCCTCGTCTCCGGCGCCGCGCTCAGGTGACCTCTCCCTCTCCAATTCCACCCGGTCCACGTTTAATTATGACTCAGCAAAGGCAAAGAAATAGCAAAGCCCACCCTCGAATCCCCCCGTCTGCCAATCACCCCGCAAGACTGACACCTTAAAGAGAGGTGCTGCTGTGAGGGGGGAAATAAGGAACACAAGGGATGCAGGGAAGACAACACACACACACACACACACACACACACACACACACACACACACA
>JAGFZM010001545.1:1115360-1130836 GCA_017657215.1 Limnothrissa miodon | reverse complement strand
TAGCCTACTCACAACACCCCCCCTCACCCTCCTCCATGCGGCACCATCCCGGCCAGATATTGGCACACCTGGACGCTATCAACTGTTCATTAGCTGTGTGTTTAATCCTGCCAAGGCCCTGGCTCGGAGCTCCGTCATGGAAACTCGTTACCTTGTGTTCAGGAGTTACCTAGGAGCTCCCCCGGTACAATCATAGGATCTGGCCCGTGTAAACTTCCTTATGCCCTGCCGTGTGGCTTTTGTTCCATCATTATAAGGCTGATACCTGATCTTGAGCTAATTTGAACTGATTTTGAACTTTAAATCTGTTTGTTAATCAACATATATATATATAATTTATATAGTTATTATATTTATATTTTGTTTGTCATTTTTTAATTTATTATTTATATTTATTTACAAAAATATATACTATTTTCTGTATTTCACCATTTATGCAGTTTATCTAGCAATGGCCTTGGGACTCAAGTCAGGACACACAGTCTTGACGTTTATCTTTCGTTCTCTTGGTACGCTCTGGATGACAAAGTATCTCTGTCCTGCTCTCAGAGGTTTTAGCACTCTCACCTGGACAGGTGGTCGGGATTTGTCTGAGGATAGCATCTGAACACACTGACAGCAGCAGCAAATGAAAAAGCGCATATCACAATCTCAGCTGGTCTGGTGTGGTTCCTGTGTTGATTTTGTGTCCATGTCCTGCTTAATGTACAGAAATGTTTTGTATCAGTCTTGTAAGAACTGGAGACTATTTTAATGGGATCTGCCAAGCTCTTATCCACTGGGTGGTTAATCGGTTTAACCCAAATGATTTCCTGTCATTTGTCTTTGGGGGTGGGGAGAACTAGTCTCCTGCCAGGTATCTGTGATAGGGCAACTTATTAACCCCCTCAGAGGGAGAGAATTCAATATGTTTGTGGACATTGGACTAAATGTTAAAGCAGACTGGAGATATAAGCATGTGTGTGCGCGCATGTGTGTGTGTGTGTGTTTGTGTGTGTGTGTGTATGCTTTGGCTCTTGGATTTTAGCAACTTTGCAAGAGCTTTGCCAACCTTATTGGTCAGAAATGATAGGGAGCCATGTTGAGATTGACGAGGTGGACTGAGCTGCTTTTGTACTTTGGTGGTCTGTGTCTAAACGGTTATCGACAGGGATGCAAGCATAATTAGAGTAAACTAATCGAACCCGAGCATGGTGATGAGGCATGGGAGGAATCCACAGCCCACGTTCCTCAGTGGACTCTCATGTAACAAGTACGGGCCAGAGTTAAGACAGACTTTACTATGGATTAGTCCTCCTTCCACATAAGGTTTTAAAACACAGCATACTTTGGTGTAAGATCCCAAATGTTTAAAACCACTGGCCGAATAAAGGTTAGCAGTTGGTGGCGGTGACGATGGGGACAACTTCCTTAGAAATCTACCATGTCTTGTTATTGATAACATTTGTGTGACTCCCCCACCTCCCATCCCCCACCAACAATCATTTCTGTCAACGTCTGTTTGGGTAGTTGCACACAGACACTCACTAGAGCTGCAGAAGCACTCTATTTTACAGACTTGTCCGTGCTCCTGTCCTTTCCATTTTGCCTAATATTTTCAATTTAGAGTGATTTAGCAGCCTGCCTCTTTTCGTCTTCTCCATACAGCACATGTGGAAATAAGTGTTACAGCATAGTAGCAAAGCTACACACCCCCCCCCCCCCCCCCCCCCCACCTTTCCCACTCTGATCTCAAGTCACTTTTCCTGTAGTGTTTGCACTAGCTGTATGCGTGGCTTATTTCATGCTAAAATACATTGGCATGCATTAGTTCCAATGGTCTTTTGTCTCTCAATACGCTCAGTGTGTCATTCTCATGTGGGATTCCAGGCCCATAAAAGGCCCTTTACTGGTTTTAGTGGCAGCAAAAGGCATTTGGAGAAACAGTGGTTAATGGAAAATGATTTTTCCTTCACTGGTCCTCACGCCACTAGGAGCAATTTGACAGAAGAAGAAAGCGGCCATACAAAGAACGGTGTGCTAAGTGTGAAGTGAGGTTCATTTCGGCACTTACCCAAGGGGCAGCGCTAGCCACAAAGGGGAGAAACAGATGAAAAAAGCACTTTAGTCTTCAGACTCACTCTGGTAAAAAGGATTGAGTGGGTGCATACGTCACCGCACGTCTTTTTGCCAACTTTTGCTGCAGTGGATCATTTTCTGGAAATGCGTATGCCTCTGTATCAACACAAACACACACACACACCTTCTCTCTCTCACACACACAAACACACACACACGTGCGCGCACACTCACAGGGAAATAAAGTACAAAATTTCCTCTCGGTCAGATTAAATGAAATGAAATCCATGTTAAATGTAACTGGTGACCCACACACTCCATGATTACCATACAAATTGGATCATATCTCATTGATTTTATGCAAATTACCACCTTTTGGGAGGTCTGATGGGATGGTAATGTTAATAAGAAAAACAATTACTCTCCCAAACATTACAGTGTAATTGTTTATTATTTTCCGATTAAACAAACAGATCTGATCAATAATATAGCAAGCAGGGCTATGAATAACATCAACATAAATAGATTTGCCGCACACATTAATTCCAGATTATTTTTAATGATCTCTACAATGTCAGTTCAATGACACTCGGTGTGCACTGAGAGAACATAAAGCATCTATGATGAAATGCACAACACAACACCTTATTTCCCTCTCCAAGGGGCGGGGAGTGTATCCTTAGCAAAGGCCCATCAAATTCCATGTTAGTTTTTCCATCTTGAGCTCAGTGACCTGGAGACAACTGTCATAACCGTTTTTTTTTTTTTTTTTTTTTTTTTTTAATTTTACATGTTTTTTTAATTTATGGTGAAGGCTAATTTGCTGAAACACTGCTGATATCTGTATTAGAATAAAGATGAATGTTAGAGGTTTATACATCCCTGACATACACTCGTTGCCCTCAAGAGAACACTGTAACAGTATGATCCACTGGCACTGCAGGATATGACAAGTTGTGGTAATCATGTCATGTCACCAGCCAAACAGTTGTGTGAGCTGATACCCATCTTCTTCTGATAGACAGCATTAATATCTGTGTTTGTCTTTGTCTTTTCCTGACAAAAAAAAGCTTTGGCTATTTACTTCACATCAAAAGCAATTGATCCCGAGGCAAAGTAATCACAATTACTCACTTTCTTAATTGGCCAGCCCCGAATCAGAAAATGGAAACCGATTGCCAGCGCAGGGATCAATGGTATTATCAAAGAGAGTGGGGGGGCAGGGAATAGGGCAGTCATGTGTGATCAATCAGCCTCAAATGGCAATCGCTGAGCGGGTTGCTTGCTACTGATCATCATCAGCTACAGGTACCTGGCTTTAGTTGCCTGGAGAGGCATCCACTTCATTCTAGCCCGAAACAGGAACAAATAGAATCAGTCGAAAAAGTCATTTAAGCGTGCAGCTTCTGTGCCTGTGTGTGTGTGAGAGAGAGAGAGAAAGGAGGAGAGAAAGAGAGAGGGAAAATGAGAGAGAGAGACTGTGTGTTATTGCCTTATCAACTCTCACTCATTTTGCCACTACTGACATTAGAGTGAAATACGAATGTAGACACAGATTTGATTTCGCAGTAACATGTTGGCAAACAAAAAGGCACCATGTTAGCCCACATAAAAAAATCTGATGTGGTTAGTCTTCAGGCTCTCTTGTCAGTGTGGTGCTCCTCGATGTGAACCTTTTGCCACAGGAGCTGTGAGAGGCGCAGTTTCAATCGAAGCGATTTAAAGGGTGAACAAATATGACTAACTGTTACTGTCTCTGCTTGGGTGGCTTTTATGGAGGTTAGTGAGAGATGCCGCCAGGGCGGATCTTGGGTGGTTCGTGGCGAAAAGCTCTTTAAAACAACCTCGTTCTTACGTCGACACAGCACTGCTGGAATATAAATCACTGTCCCATCAAAAAGGCTTCAAAGGCATCCTCAAACGCTTTTTTTTCTCAAAGCCGCGCTTGAATCTGCCTCCTTTGCACATTCCTCTCTTAGCCGAGTGCTCCATCAACTTCATCCCACGTCGGTCCAGGGAGTGACCGGGATCTTTCCCTGTGAAGCAGAACATGCCTGAGGCAGCAGCCAGAGCCTCTTAAGGTCAGAAAATCTGACAAAGATGCGAAATGGGAAGAAGAAAAAAAAGCTTAGGTTGGGCGGCCATATGTCTCCCACAGTCAAGTATGGTGTTGCTGTATTTTAGCTTATGTTTTTTTTTTTTTTCATTATTTGTTTAGTTTGCTTTAAAAAGGACAGTGTAGTTCCCATTGCCCTGCTGCTGAGTTACTTTCCTTGTTTTTGTCTCCATATTATAATGACACTCTCTCTAGTGCTAGGGGGGAAAACCTGGGGCAATGTGTCAAGTCTGCCATATTACAGTTTATCATAACTACCAAAAGACACTCCAGAAAAGGTTGCTATCTAATGTCTTACTTCTCATCACAGTTGTATGGATGACAATGTGTTCCATTTAAGTGGTGTAATTTCAACTAGACTGATTTAGCCAGACTTATCTAATTTCACACCCACTTAACTTTTCATTTGAATCCATAGAGAAGTGGTGCTGTCATTATTTTAGCCTACTTTCAGGTCTTTCTCTTCGCTGATTCGTTCACATTACAAAATCTCGGCTGCGGGCGAAAATGAAGGCTTGATATGAATAAATGAAAACGGTGTGTATGACAACTCAGACAAAGGGTTTCTACAGGCAGTCGTCAAGATGCATTCTTGTCAGCAGATATACGGCATAATAAACAATTTCATCACCATCAGTGGGGAGGAGGGGGGGGGGGGGGTCCTCTTTTTCTTTTTTAACAGATAAAAGGAATCAGCAGTGATAACAGTCAGCCAAGAAATGATGACAGCTCTTGTTGTGTAACAGCCACCTTCACCTGCCCAGATGAAACATGGCCACTCTCATGCTAAGGTGACATGCCAAACCCTCTAGGATTGTCTTTGCTGACTTTGACATTGGTATACTGGCAGTCAGACAAATTATACATGGAATATGTGAGGTTGCATTTAGCTCGATATGGCTGTATAAGTGGTTAGAATTAGACATCTAGTGCATACAATACTCATAAATCTCCTTTGATCTTTGCTCTTGGACACGTCTTTCATGTCAATAAATGGATATAACGCAATCCATCCACAATCTTCATTTGTAAATTGAGAGATGTCATGTACAACTTAAAGAAAAACTGAGGCTCTTGGATCTTGAAGATAATTTAATACAAAGTATGACATAATTAGTCAGTCTGTGCCTTAATTTGATAACATTTGTATTAACATTCACATTTTTTGATCCTGAAAAAAAAAAACATTTATCTAAAGAAGCAGAGACAAGTGATGAGACTGTGTGTGCTCTCTGTTGACAATCAAAGGCACCTAAGACTAATCAAGACAGACATGCATCTCAAGTCGTCGTGGGGTTGCGTACATGTGAAGTTTTTTTTTCTTCTTTTCCTTCCTCCTCGCCTCTCTTGAAGCCACTCGCCCGAGTGTTTTCACAGCCCCGTGAACATGATAGCCCCGCAGACGCTCCCCCGACCAGCAGAGCGACCTGAATCCCCAGCTGAGCCTGACCCCCTTCTTCCCGTCCTCCTCCGCTCTCCCCCCCCCCCCCCCCCCTTTGGTTGTTGATGATGTGTCTGAGTGCATGTGGCAGCTGTGGGCTATGTTTAATAGAGCCGAACAGCCATTCAAAATAAAGCTATTTGAAAATTTGTTTATGTGAAATATTTGTAAACAGCGGGCTGGGGCCTCCTGGCGCCTGTGTCCCATTCGCGTGCTGTCATCCCGTGTTCTTGGTTTGATGTGGGATTTCGGGGGCCGGTGAATATGCCACTTGGATATGCCTTCACGTTCTCCCTAGACATGAAGACGGGATTTTTTTTTTTTTTACCCCCCACTGCTTCTTTTTCTGGTATTTTATCTGTCAAGCTATATGAACCAGGAAACATTAGGCTACTCCCTCAAAATACAACAGGGAAGGCCAGTGGTCTATTAAGAGCCTGAGAGAGAGAGAGAGAGAGAGAGAGGGTGGAATTCTTGCCACTATACACTGCCAGTGTCAAATCCTCAAACACAGATTGATCTAGACTGAAGTCACTTTTGTCTTCAGTGTCAATGTTTCATGTGTGTTTTCATCTCTTCATTCTCTGCCCCCCACCTCCCTTCACCTAAAATCCCTTTTCAGTGTCAGTCTGCACTGGTCACTGTGAGGGGACCTCTCCTTTTAACATCAGATTTGGCTTTTAGCTGTACATGTCTGTGAAGATTCTCATACATCCAGGTCATGGGAGTCCAGATGTCAAGTAGAGGCACCTGGATTTTTTTTTCATCATCCTGCAGCTTAAAAAAAAAAGTTTCTGACACTATACAATGACACATTAACATTCCTAATGCACAACGTTCTTAACATCAGTGCTTGCAAGTTGAAGTTTGCCATTTTAACAATGCTTCCATCAAATTCCACAAACACGTCAGATATTCCCTTTGTGTGTTTGTGCAGGTCACAATGACTAGCAGCAGCTCCATCTCTTCCCAGATGAAAGCAGTCAGTATTCTCCTGCCGCTCTGCCTACCTTAAACAATCACATTTGATGCTCCTTAATTTCAGCCCCTCGCTCTCTCCGTCTCTACGCTTCTTTTCCAGTTCAGCAATCGAGACAATGTGTTTGCTTACCATGCTGCTCCGCTAAGTGTTCTTTTGCATGTAAATTAATCTTGATTCAGTTTACACTGTCATGCTGAGTGGTACAAATTGCCTATTGCAATAAAACAGCGTGAGTGGGGGGAAAAAGCCAAATTGCTGCACTTGATGGGATGTTACTTTGCTTTATGCGAATACATTAGCCGCACAAAATGAGTCCTGTGGTCTGAAAAGCATAGTATGGTTGCTTTTTAATTTCACTTCAGTGGAGGAGCGCCATGTCTTCCCAGACCCTTGTTAGACAAACCATTAAAGCCAAGAGCATTGAGGTTAAATATGAAGCATTGCATTCACTTGCATTGTGTCTAAGTACCATCCATCAATTCATTCACAGTAGCTTGACAAAAGTATCTGGCATTGCGCAATGTTTTCTTTAATTGTGTTGCACAGAAAAACCGTTGCTAGCGTAAACATGCTTGCAGGCATTTATTAGCAGCGGAAATTAATGGGCACTTTTTGGCACATTCAATTAAATAAAAATGTACACTCCCAGACAACGTTTTCATTTATTCCTAAGCTTCTTTTAAAGGCAGACTGGTCCTGCGAGTTGAGCCATTTTGCTGATTCCGCAGGAGATTATAGGATGGTTTTTCTGATAGAGTCTGTGAAGTGGTGTGTGTGTTGTGGTCCAGGTGTGTAAGTATGGCATGGTTGAGGTCAAGCAAGGGATGTCTGGTTTTGGTGCTTCAGTGCCTAGATATGTGCTAGTGAACAGGTTTAGCGGTTTATGTTTTTACTGCAATAGAAGACAAAAACTAGTTTGACATCCTAACACTTGTACACACCTCAGGTTTACCCGAGAGTTAGATTCATTTAATTATCTATTATGAACATCTATACCATGACAATGACAATGTAGATAGATAAATGGGTGAAAAACACCCCTTGGGTGCATAAAGACTCACTGATCAGAATCCTTTTTAATGACACTGTCGCAAAAGTGTCCCACAATTGTAAGTATGACAGTTAGGGAAATATGACAATGAATTGCCACATTGCCACATGTGAATAAAGAACTGTCTAACTGGGTGTGCCATCTGTTAAAATGGCATTAGTCTGTGATTCCTGTCAACCTGAACATCTTGTAATCAAAACTAATAATTTAATTGAACAATCAAGGAAACAAGGAAATTATATTTTTGGCCACTGAGAGGCAGCACAGCTTTTTCCAGAATAAAATCAATGCTTTTTACCTTGAGAGTGAACCAAAACATTGTCAGGTCCTAAATGACAGCTTCATGGAACTGTTTTATGTTTGTCATCATCACCATTATGAATCATGGTGTCCATTGGAAACTGACTGCAACTGTATTAGCAGTATCACTCAAAGGGGAGGTTCCTGGGCTTGTGCAGTTGAGAAGACTGCTACTCGGCCAACCTTTTCTTGATGCAGCGCGCTCAAAGTCCTTGACGTGTATGAAGTTACACCACCTGTGTCCCACCACTATTTTAACCCCCCTTCAACAGTCATCTGTCATTTGGGAGTTCAGTTGGGGATGGTGGATCAGCTGTTCCTCTCTGGATGCACTGTGTGGCCTCATTGCAAATGGAGAGTTAATTGTTCAGACGTGTACACAGACACATGCACACACCCGCGCACATGAGGGGAGAGAGGGTAAGAGTGTGTGTGTGATTGTATGTGGGTGTGTGTGTGTGTGGGGAGGGAGGGGGGCGGTGGTGGACACACTCTCTCTCACACACACACCCCTCAACCGCGAGTCCTTAATAGGATTGTGTCTGCTTCAGCTGACCTTAATTGAGGGCTCCATGTCAAAAGAGTGCTAGCTTGAAAGTGTAGCGCGCTTCCACTGCTCCTAGTTGTTAAGGCACAAAACAAGGGATCAAGTCGGATTACATGGCGGAATTAAGGCTTTGGCCAAAAAGAGGTGCTAAAGCCGCCCCCCTACTTATGGATATCCAGCACGAGTGACACAAGTACTGTAGCGGTTTATCCTTGTGCACATTTAACAGGGTTAAGAGAAAGGGGGAGAAAGAAGTGAAGCCTTTGAGAAAAAAGAGGGAGAAAAAAGGATCCTCAGGGCAGATGTTTCATTGCTTAAATGTGACAATATCTTGGGGAAGCCAACTATGTCCCAAGGGGAAAAAAAAGAAAAAACAACAACCAAAAAAACAAACAAAAAAAAACAAACAAACAAAAAAACAAAGCGACACATTTGGATTTTGCCGTCAGCCCAGAGCTTCAAAACATCCACACAGCAAAGAAGAGGGGTAGTTCATGGCACTTCAAGCAAATAACTTAAGTGATGCTGAGCATCACAGCATCATAGCACAGTTCATTTGCACCTGATTGGGCGTTAGTATTTGCTTATACAAAACTAGCTTTATACCTTAGTTGGTTGAATCTATTAAAACCAAGTCTATAAAAACTATATACGAGCAGTTCTATTTTTAGATTACAAACCACTTTAGCTCACATTGTTTATGGTGAAGTTTCATTATGTTTCTGTCAATTACAAACAACTATTTCCAAAGACCCAGAATGGATCAGACTTGTTTGCATTGCATAGCATTGCAACTAACTTGTTTTTCATTTTCATGCCACTTCACACAGATCACCAGAAAAAAAACTTTGCTCACCCTTGAATAATCTGCACTTTACATTACATTTAGATGTTTAAAATGGCTTAATCTGCAATCATGAATCATCCATGAGTCTGTGC
The DNA here is from genome assembly GCA_017657215.1 of Limnothrissa miodon. Classification (NCBI taxonomy): domain Eukaryota; kingdom Metazoa; phylum Chordata; class Actinopteri; order Clupeiformes; family Clupeidae; genus Limnothrissa; species Limnothrissa miodon. The sequence continues at coordinate 1,121,402 of JAGFZM010001545.1, read as the reverse complement.
AAAGACACAGACCTGGTAAGCCTGATGTGCATGTCGAACAACATAAATGTAAAAAATACTTGACGGACTTTGATTGATGGTGGATTCTGGCAGAACCTATTCGGAATTCAGTGTGCCACTCCAACACCACAAATACATTCATTTACGCACCCATTTGCACGTATGCATCTTCCCAGTCAGAAAGTCATGAATTTCACCTGCGTGCCACAGCTAATGACAGCGGAGGAGGCTTCCCTTATCCTCCGTGAAAGTGATTTATTGTTAATGGCTGCCTGTGTACACTTCTTTGGCAAGAGCCATTAGTGTAGATCTTTACCCCCTTTTTCACAGCCACCCCAAAACAACCGATTGCAAAATTTGTGGGTGGTGCCCGTAGCCTACATGGCTTGAGAAAGGTCAGAGAAATAATCAGTTTCTGCTTAATAACTGATGTGTTGAATAGACAGGCTGGTTTAAAATATTTAGAGACTATTAATCTTTGACATTTTCCCATTACACTTGGACTCAGAGGAGTCGTGATCTATTTTAACGGTGAGTAACGCTGGTGTGAAGCCTTGCTCGCCCATGGTGCCTGTGCCACTTTGGCATGCATAAAATATAAAGTAATTCTAGCCCATTTGGGCTTTTAGGCCATTTGGCTATGAATGATTCGGCCTTTCTTCAGTGTTTACGAATGCCAAGGGGTTGCTGCTGCCGCCTTTCAAAGATGAGGGCAGTTAATTTTTTTTGGCTGGGTATGTCATTCGGTCAACATCATGGCAAGAGGGGGTATAAAAATAAAAAAAATAAAAAGAAAGAAAATAAAAACATTCAGGCACCATCATCTGAGCTGCACGGACTGTTTAATATTCACTCAGAAAGAAGTGCGAGGACCGTAACACCATTACAGTAAATGGACTGCCATTATGAGAGGACCATCCACTCAGGCTAAGGGGACAGGATAAATCACAGCCAAGTCCCGAGCTGCCCATGATGTTGGCCATATGGAGCGAGCCGTGGATTCCAAACCGGGGGGAAAAAAAAAAGCGAAGAGACACTACGGCATGGAGTCTGGCTTGTCTAACGCGTGGAGATGTTTACAAAGGAAAAAAGACATGGGCATAGAGTCTTCAGAGGTCTCAGCGCTGTTTCTTTGCCACCTTGGGTTGGGTTTTCACGGTCACTGCTGACATACGAGTTTTCCATGCAGCACATGTATAAGTGTTGTCCATGTCAATGATCGTTATTAATGGTGACCATTACCAAAGTGACCTTTATCAATCTTGGTCCTACTTCTAGGCATTTCTGCATGCATATATGGCTCAGGGTGGGGAAGACTCCTTTTATATGAACTGTGCACAGAGATGGTTCAGAGACTAAAAACATATAAATCAGAATGATAAAACACATGCATAATAATCGATTCAGAATCAATAAATTTAACAGAGGACAACATATCACTGACACCCTGGAGATCAGTTTAGAAATAAAACACATTAAGTAGAAATTTGTGTGTATATGTCTTTTTATATGAATGTATTATTTATTTACTATTTATTTTTACTTTTTTTTTGTAATATTAAATGCTGAAAATGGAACCAAATTAAGTAAATCTACCTCAGTTATTATATCCATGTTATATGCATGAAAGGCTAATGTTTTGATGCTGACAGTAGGGAAGGTTTTTAAATATCTGGTGATAAACAGCTTTTTTTCCCTGTTGATGGTAATTAGGAAATTCCCCAAGGATTCCAGCAAAAGGTTGGTGGTGGGATGCGTGCTAATTGCCAGACAAGAGACACTGTCTAGTTGCATTGCAGGTGAATGGGCTCCACTGTGCTCGGTGCCTCTCTGCGTGTTTAGGGATAGCCTACTGCGGACCTTTTGTCAGGGATAACTGGGTACCCATTGTGGTCAAATATGTTGCGCAAATTGGGGCAGATGGCTCCAATTCAGACACGTGTCATTCACCGGGCCAAAGGGGAGGGGCCCGGCCTGTGAAGAAGGGCACCCTGGGTCAGGCCCCCGCTTGGCACTTGTTAGTGCCTTCAATGGGCCCATGTGTCGCCCGCTAACCCTTGATGAGGCGTTGCTGAGATACGTGACTCTGAGAACCATGAGGACAGTCCATGAAGGAGGGCTCAGGGGGGCGGGCACCACAGTGCTCCATCTTCCACACAGCCCGGCGCTTGGCCCCCACTCCCCCCCCCCCCCCTGGGACCAGGATGAATGGTCTGGGGAGACAAGGGGGTGGTATCTACTCCCAAATGGCTTTTCAGTCAGCTGGGATAATAGACTGGCAGGTTTTCCACTTTCTCCATAATAGCGGGTAATTATAGGATTTGCAATGTTTTGGAATTCTTTTTTCCCCTTCTCTGCTCTTTGCTTCCTACACGGCCATAAAGCTCTTGTAAACACATTTTAATCCTCATGGTGTGTGGGAGAGGGGTACTACAAGAGGCTGGAATTTCTTGAAGGCAGTTTAAAAAAAAGAGAGAGAAAAGTAGAATTTACTTTGTGATTTAGTAAGAATTATTTTCAGCCATTTTACAGATGCATTTTCTTAGGTTCCAGTCTCATTGTCAGTAAATGTGGGAACAGGACACATTAAAAGGTCATTTAGTTTAGTACACCAGTTCCGGTTTAGTAGTTTATCAAACCAGCGGCATAAGCATTCTCAAATCATTCTAATTTCAAGCTATAAATGAATAGCCTATTGACCAGCATTTTCTGCATTACTGAAATGTGGTTAAAACCAGCCAACCAAACTACGACCAGCCTCCTTTGCACTATGATGAAAGTAAACAATCCAAACCGAACAAAATGAAACAAACAAAAAAAACATACAAAAATATTCTGGTACGCTTTGTATTGGCCATTCTATTTCAAGGACAGATCACTGTTCTGTATATCACCAACCAATTAGGGTATTTTGTATTTTCTCAGGCATGCAATGACGGTCCAGGGTTGTGTGCGTTTTGACAGGGAATAGAGGGCCCTCTCTGGGGTAAAACACCCACATCTGGACCTCCAGACTCATCCGCTACATTAGTGTGTCCATCTGCTGCTGCTACCGCCGAACCCTTCAACATTAATGAGAATTAATTCACAGATAAAAAAACAGCCCTTTTCTTTGCAAATTTAAAGAGGAAGTTAGAATTTGGCAGTTTGCTTTGTAGTCATATTTCACCCAGTGATGATGGAAAATAGCAGGGTGATGTGGTGGCAGGGAGCCCTTATGGTTCTTGTGTGATGGAATATAAAGTAGGTTGAGAGCACATAGGGAAAAATAACACTCTGTGCTGTTGTCTTTACCACCACAACACTGGCCCACACCAGAACGCACACTTGACTGTCGACCGTATGGGTTTGGACCCCGAGGCTTAGCTTAGCAAAGCAGACCTCCAAACACCCTCAGACTTCAGCACTGCGCCTGCAGCCTGCGCCAGAGCTATGTGAAGCCTGGGGCCTGCAAACAGTCAAGCCCATCTCTGTAGCCACGCTGGCATCTCAATTACCCCACCAACCCCGCAGTGTTCTTCGAACCAGATACATTTTCTCTCCTCTATTTTTTTTTTGTCCACAAGTTCACAAAGACAAGGTCTTGCAGATCTCCATTTTAATGCACTGCTTATTCAAACACGCTGGGGGGTCAAGAGTGAAGACGTTACCCCGGGGCCATTCATCACCACCCTGACACCCTCGCCCCTACGCTCCCACAATTCCAGGCAATGTTTTATAAAAGAATAACACGTCACCACAGACCACTCGGCCATCCATTTTCCGCTGGCCATTTAATAAAGCTGCATGGATTTCCTCCTCCTAACCAAAAGCCCTTCTGGATAGCGTGGGGGCGACCGGGATTGGTGGTGTAGGAAACAGAATGTGTACTGAAGGACAAAAACGTAAAAACAAAAATATAAATGAACTCACCAAAAAAAAAGCAAACATGCAGCTTACATGTTTTGTTTTGTTTTTTATTTCGACAACTGCAGTAAAATGTTTAAAAGTGGAAAGCGTCTTTAATGGGTGCATTTAATTCTCCACCCAAGCTGTTTGTCTCTCCGGACTGAATATGCACCGCCTCAGCTTTGAGCCCTGACGGAAGTTTCCTTTGTTGGAAAAGAAGAGGTAATCTGTTGCAGGCCCCGGCTGTTTACTCGGCTTTATTAGCAGACAGCGAGCCCAGCCACCAGTCCTGTTGTTTGTCCCCTCCTTCCTCTTCACTCCATGCCTGCGTAACCTCTCCCGGAGAATCATTGGCTAATTAGGATTCCGGACAGAATTTGACGGCGCCGACGGCTACATCTGGCCCCCAAGGTGCCACGGCTTGCAGCTGGTGAGGTTGATCCACGGCGGCGCGCTGTGGCCCGCCATAAATAAAAGCCCTTATAAAGTTGTTATGAACACCTGTTAGATCATCTGTCAGCGCGGCCCTGATCGCATCCATCACCTCTAGTGGCAGAGGAAGCCATTTCACCCCACCACCCTCCGTCCGTTCCTTTACAGCTCGCTGTTCTCTTTTATGACCCTGGATAGACACCGCAAACGGCAACAATCTCAGCACCATCCACTGGCGGCGACAGCAAAGTGTTGTGGAAAATATTGCTCCGCCATGGGGGGGCTTTTTGATGCAGCAAACAAGTCGCTAAATTTATGTAGCCCCGAGCTCTAAGACTGGAGGAAATGTGACAGCCAAACCCCCCCCCCCCCCCCTCCGCTCACTCACCCCCACCCGCCCCCAGCACCAAAATGCTGTCCACATCATCATCATCAGGGTTCTCATTTTATTGCACTCTTCATAGATAACGCGAGCGAGCGGTGAAGTATGAGAATGGGGGCTTAATGGCAGCTCTGAGTGCCGGGCCAAACAGCGGCGGCTCGTGAGTGCATCTCCTGTAATGTCTTTATGTTTTGGATTATGACATGCAGCAGACAGTTAAACATCAGCCAACTGACCTCATCAATCAAAAGCCCTCGAGCAGTCACACCAGTCACTTCACTTCACCTACACATTCACTTCAGTGCGGTGCCACATACAAAGCACTCCACATACAGCCTTGGGGTTAAAACAACACCGCGAAGGTGTGTTACAGGGCTTTGACATAACGATGACTTTGAACATTAAGTGACACCAATTTAAACACAATTAAAACCCACGTGCTGGTGTCGCCGAGAGCTGAGGAGAAGTACTCCTGATTAACCGTCAAGAGTTAACAGCAATTGTCGCCTTTATTGAAACAAATTGAAAGAGGAGTCGGTTGTGAATGCCTTTCAATCACGTCCACTCTCAACTGTCCTCTAACGCAGCTCCTGATGGTCACTGAGGCACACACGAATGCAGCTCAAGTACTGTTTCCCCAAAATTAAAAAAGTGAAGAAGTGGATTTCGCTGAATGGTCCATTTAGAGGGACACACACCCGACTCCATCAGGACGAACAATGGCAGCTGTTTGACTATGCAGAGTGACCCTTGACAGACAATGGGCGTCTTTACAAGAGAGGGATCAAGCTTTGCTTTCGGACTAAATGGTGTTTGGATTTGGAAAACCAAGGCTGGAAAAACACATTTTTGCCAAGTAGGAACAAAAAAATAACTTTTGTTACCATCTTGAAAATGCAGATATTTAAGCTCCTATATTTACTTATCGGGAGGTGTTCTCTGAGTATTTTGGTGGTAACGACTCAAATCACATATTCAAAGAGTCATTATCACTCGAGACGTTTTACACTTAAGGGATATGCAGTGCAAACACCAGGACCAGGCGATGAAATACTGTCGAAATGTAAACTAGTGAAGCACTCTTCTGAACAACGAAGGGCATACACACAACCAAGGTACCATGCATATTAACACTTGCCATAAAGGCAAGTTATAGTGCTCTTGTGTGGCTTTATGGTGACTATTATAACACAGTTATTTTCAGTTTTATGTGCATTATCTCTGGGCTTGGCTGAAACTATAACTTTTATGCATTCATAAAGTTCAATTTGATAGCAATGAATCAAACAGCAGCAGGATCGCCTTTCTCACCTCATTTGGGGGGGGGGGGGGGGGGGGGG
>JAGFZM010001545.1:1036976-1115260 GCA_017657215.1 Limnothrissa miodon | reverse complement strand
CGAGGTAGCTGCAGACTGCAGATGAGAGCAGGTGTAGCAGGCCGAGGGAGAGATGCGGCTGCATATGTTACCTCCACCCCTCGTTTATCGCCTTCCTCTCTTCATTTCCTCCTCAGAGAGCCCCCTCTTTTTCCTCCTCTTCTCCTGCCGAAGGAAAGCATGCTTGTGAACACTGAGCAAATATATATATATATATATATGTGTGTGTGTGTGTGTGTGTGTGTGTTCTACAGGAAGATTTGATTGAATTGCTGGGCTTTATTTTGTACAGAAAGAGGGGGAGTTGGTATTCATAAGAATTCGCTGCAAGACATGCTGTGAAATGGAAATGGTGGGTGAGCCAATAGACGTCTGTAATTGATAGTGGAAGTCCTGAGCAACATTTCCATGTCATTCATTAATTCACCTCCCATTTATTTCAAACACCTTTAAATGAATCAATATTGCATCATCCAAGCCCGGGCAGTTTCAAATAAACAGCCCGTCTTGTTATACAGTTGGGAGGAGGAGGGGGCAAAGTGATGCTCCATGCGCCCTTCTCCAAGGTGTCTTTGCAAATCCTGAAAGACATTTGTGGTCCCCTACTCTCTCTCTGCCTCTCTCTCTTTCTCTCTCTGTTCTCAAGTCTCTCGCCCGCTCGCAGCCTCCCTCAGCAGGAAGAAGCCATTAACAAGGAAGCCGAATGCATCTCAAGTTTACATCAAGGCCCTCTGATCCATCCCATCTCGTGGCACATCCTATAATAGGCCGGCCCTGGGCAAGAGGATTGGGTGGGCTTTGGTGGCTCCGTCGCGTTAGCCCAGTGTGACAACTTGATTTTCTGCTCTCTTCGTGGGGGCAACGGACCTGTGACATGATGGGCCTGTTAATTTGGGCATTTCATGGTGTCTGGCAGGGGTGTGTGTGTGTGTGTGTGTGTGGAGGATGAGGTTGGGGGTGGTGGAAAAGACTGGTTGAATAGGAGAGGGCCACGGCGGTTTAGGGGAAGGGAATGGAGCATGTCCTGGCTGCGGAAGCACCTGTCCATCCTGACGGAGCAGAGCACTCCTCATTAATGCGCGGGTCTCCGAGCTCCATCCCCACGACTGACAGTTGGATACACACACCCACCCAGACAGACACACACACTCTCTCTCTCACACAGGCGTGCGCTGCAAACACACTCGGGCGTCCATACAGTGACAGCCAGGCGCGGCTGGAATTGGGAGGCGGTCGGTCCTTTTGTTTGCCCTTGATGAGCATGTCATTAATGGAAATGGGAGAAGCAGAGGGGCCCATCAGTATTCAAATAGCCTGCCATCTCCCTCCATTCAGCCGGCTGGGGCCTCCTCCACTGCCACTGCCCTAACCCTCCTTCCCTCGCTCGCTCGGCGTAAGCCATTTAAAAACTCATCACAGCACAATGTGTACAGAGAGACAGAGAGACAGAGTGAGAGCAAGAGAGAGAGAAAGAGAGAGAGACAGACTGAAAGTAATCAGCTGAGGGCACAGGCACAGCTGAACGCTAACCGGCAACGCAAGGTTGCTAGAGGGTGGCAAAAACGCCTCACAGAAATACATCTCTGAAACGGCGTTTGCCTTATTTTGCTAGTGCTTCTTTTATCCTTCTCCTTATAATTTAAATGTAAATCAGTTTTGCTTAAAAACATGACAAAAAAATAATAAAGGCCCTACAAGTTCTCAAATTTAAGGTTTAACCAAATGATTAGTTTGCGCATGCAAAAGCACATAGATTCAGAATTGTATGTTTATTCTCTGCTGAAGTTCAAAATTCATGCAAATGTTTTGAGTGAGAAAACAAGCCGTGATGGAGGGCATTTAAAAAGGACACATTCCATCATTGGGAATCAGATATATTTTTATGGACAAAACACTCATGTACTGCTACCTTAAGTTGTCTCAGTTCATTAGGTCTCTCTGCCAGTCATGTGAATTAGTCCACTTAGCCCTGTGGAGATTGATCACTACATGCTTGGTGCCACAGTTTAACACCTCCCTCCGCTGACCACCGGTGACGTGGACAACCACAGCGAAAGGGCTCTGTTTAATAGCCACTTGGTTAATTTGAGGCATCTATGTTCTGTTCATTAGTGTAATTTATCACATAATTGACTCAGGTGAAGTCAGTGAAAAAGCATTTGGATGGACAGGTGAAGGAGTGTGGGGGGGGGGGGGGGGGGGGGACACACCTATTGGGGGGGAAGTGGGGGTGCACCATCTATTACAAGGGAGCACGATCAGGGCCAGTTCTGTGTATGCCTGTGGTTCCACCGCCATCCACAAGCACCACACCACCACGGGATGACCCACTGTGGGAAGGGAATTCTCTTCAAAGATAGTGTTGACACCTTCTCATTATTATTTTTTTTTTTGGATAATGAATGAAATGCAAAGTCCGCTGGGGTCAATAAAGTATCCATCTATCTATGAACAGTACTGTATGTATCAGATGTAAAATTTAAAACAAGTGATAATCTCTGAATAATCTCTAGTCTCCATTCAGGTGTTAGGACCTGAAAACAGTTCCACCCAATCTCTAGGAGAGGGTCCGGTACCGGGACTTCTTTTTCGTTCATCTTGCATATTCTGCATCTGACACAGATCAGCATACAAAATCTGTTTTGTTTTTTTTGGATTATAATGGAGGAGATATTTCGCTCATTTCACAGGGTACAAGAACCTTAGCTCGCCGCCTGAAGTAACCGCAGACAGACACGGATCCTACACAAGCCGTTTAGCTTTTCTAATGCCCCTCTGAGGGGCTGTATTCAGTTCCTGCTGTTTTAATCCTTCTGATTATTAGACTTTCCTCATGCCCAATTAACCTCCCACTGCATAGCACATCAGCCAAATGTATTTACAGAAGCTATTAATTACCCTCTTCAAATAAACTCAATAAATGACAATCTGGCCATGAATATTACTAGGCCAAATTAATTTACTGTTGGCCCCCATCAAAATGATCTCTGAGTGATACTTTTAATATTAATCGAGTGATCCCCTCCATCGACAACTGTCTAGTTAGGAAACATTTCCAGCTAGTGCCATGGAGGGATGGTTGTTACAGCATGAACAAACATAACTTCTTTTTTTTGTTACCATTGTGCCGCTGGTGAGTGTTTTGATTGCATTCATTGACTTTGGGTACTTCAACCTCAATATAAACACTCAAAGTGCAGGTGCATCGCAGACGAGCTACGTATACCAGGGGCCTTCCGTCTATCTCCTTTTTCAGGGCGCAGGGGGGATTCGACTCCCCTTTACTGTAATTAAGGGTGAGTGCACAATGCAAAGACGAAGCGGGGTATGAACACACAGAGACATGAGGAGAGGACGCCGGCTCACTGTGAGTGGCTTTTTGAATCCCAGCTGAAACTCCGGGTTGTCAAGCAGTTCACATGGAAAAAGGGAGACGGGGGTGGGGGGTGGCACTCATTATTTCGAGTTATTTAGTGAAAGGAAGTACTCACAACCCAACCTGAGGAGGGCAAGAAGAGACAGAGAGAGAGAGAGAGAGAAAGAAAGAAAGAGTGGAGGGGAGAGAAAAAAGGCACAAACCATTGTAATTGTGTTTCCGATTTGAATGAGAAAAAGAAAAATAATGAAAACATGAAAGAATATTGGACCATAAAAAAAGAAAAGGGTTTTTTTTGGGCTCTCTGCTCTGCCCCTATGGCAGTAGTGCATTTTGAGAGAACCTCACAAAGCAAGCTTGGTGATTTATTCAAAATTTTCTGACTGATAAATTGAAACAGGCTTTTTAAGATGGCTTTCAGTTTCCCTGTGTTTAATAGAGGCCCAACATTTACGTCTGGCCAATAATAAAAGCTGGTGTGTGAAGTGGCTCTCGTCAGTGGCAACCCCACTTTATATTAGATCTTTGCTTAAGACTAACCTGACTGCCAGTGAATGACTAGCAGGCTTTCTCAGACACATGAAAGCCTCTTTTTATTAAAGGGTTTTTTTTTTATTTTGCTTTCAAATCAGTGAGCTATTGACGGCCAATTAGATGGAGAAACAAAATGGGCATAAAAGCACACACAAGCAATGTTCAGCCAGAGACTATTTCTGTGTAAGACTAAACAGTTCTAGCGATGTGTAACGTTTACAGACATGGGCGAAAACATACTGATATTAGTAAAAAAAAAAAAGACAATATTCCTGTGCTATTTGTGGGGATGTTTGTTTTGACACAATGTCACTTAAATCCTTCAGGGATGCAATCATTCAGTAATTCAAGAGCTCATTCAGCCCCTTGCGTCTCCCTAATAGCCCACTCGTGTTAGTGGCTAATAATACTCCAAGAAAAAAAATAGTCAATTAAGGCTTAAATCCACCACAGAACAAAACAATCCTAGCACTGGCTGTTAAGAAGATTCAGTTGAAGATGATAGCACCTTGTTTTGAGCGCGCTCTCTTTCCCTCTTTCTCCACAACCACCCATCATTAACGCTTCCGCTCCTCTTGGCTCCGGGTGCCACACAGGCTCCCTTCAAAAGACGAAATTAGTCTTCACAGTTTGGTCTGTGAATGGGTGCAATGTCAAAGTTTTAAATGACAGATGTAGATGGTTAAATGTGTGAAGACTCTCTACCAATGGTGAGTTTCAATCAATTAAGCAGGTACATGGCGGCCACAGACGGTGTGGAAAAGTGTGTGTGTATGTTTGTATGCAAGTGTGTGTGTGTGTGTGGGGGGGGGGGGGTATTTAAATTGAAATGTGTGTCTCATTTAAAAGTGCGTCTATGATGCTTTTGTTCCAGGGGAGGGGAGAGAGAGGGAGGTGGGGGAGAGACATTAACATCATCTGTCCTTTTAACCCTTCTTGTTTTCCCCTAGCCATTTCTCCAAACCTCAGTGGAGATTTAGTGGGTCTGAGGGACACTGCGGTCAATGGAGCCTTTAAGAATTGTCATTTAAAAAAAACTTTCCTTTGTTTACACTGAGCCCCCTAGTGAGTCATGATTGAGAGGGGCTAATTGATAGTGACGGCTCTCTAATTGGCGAGGTCTTTAAGCAGTTGTGATCTCGAGCAAGTTTGAATAAAGAGTATGCCCAGCTTAGCTCCACTAGCAACTCCAGAGAGGATTGCAAGTGCAGAGATGGAAAATGAGACCGTGATCATGAGTGCCATGAAGGAAAAAAAAGACAATGCTGACAGACCTACACCTGGAGAGAACTCCTCGAACAACCAGAGGAAAGATTTCACTCTAAGGTATGTATGGATCTGTGCATGCGTGTACACCTTTGTATGCATGCATTTGTATCTGTGTGTACGCATTTGCCTTTCTCTAAAATGCCCTTTTAATAAAATCCTCACCACCTTTCCCATTTTCAGAACGTGGGTCTATTCAGCGCAAAAGGCGTCCCCCTGTGACTATACATCAGAACCGACAGCATCTGTGCATGCCACTTCCACCCTGGCGTCTTAATGCTTTTTTACATAAAAGGGGAAGAGCATTTATCGTTGGACTTCACTGGGGGGAAATGACTTCACTAATCACCAGTTTTGGAGAAGACGTGATTTACAGGCCGCTTTAAATGGAGTCCATGATTAGGGGGCTGGTGAAAAGAGTGCATTTAGGTGTCCAAGAGAGGCAACAGAGTAAATAGGCGTTTTATTTATCACCATGCCAGGAACCTCTTAGCGGAACAGCGCTCCTCCAAATTGAAATATAGCAGAGTTTACACTCCTGATTAGGGCCTCAAGTGCAAGAGCCCAGGGCTATCATCAAAAGAAACACTGCTCGCTGACATCTAATTGGGCCCTGGATTAATGTGCAAACAGGGACCGCCAGTGCCGTGTCAATTAAGGCCGTGCCAAGGCCACTGACAGGCCATTGTCCACTCCCACCACACCCCATGTCCCCCCCCCCCCCCCCCCATAATGAAAACAGAATTATAGGATTTTTGGTAAACAGTGTGTTATGTTTGTTGATATTTTTTATTTGTCATATTATTTATCTCTAATGGACAAAAAAAACTATACATCTTGGGGTGCCCTGTTCCGTTATTTCTTTGAGAGTCTAACTGAAGAGGTCTTCATAAACTGTCAGATTCGGGGGGTTTTTTTTCAGTCCATTTTGAAAAGCATAGTGAAAGACTCTGACTAATGGCAGTTTAGGACACCTTCCATTACAGTTTTAATGTTGTGTAACAATATCATGACCATGACGCTTGGTGTGTATAGTACATTCAATATATACAAGACCTGAGGAGTACATCTATTTAAACCTGTTTACTGATACACCAACGCATGCCAACTCACTATACAACTACTGACTTCTGTTGTAAATAATATGATGCAAAACCCAACACACCATTCAAAATGGCGGAATATTAATTTCTGTCATAGCCTATTTATCCTCACCTTAAAGGCAGACATACAGAGTACTCATGCTAGTTCAGCTGAATACATGAATAGATGAATGTAATGTCTTGGGATAAATACAACCACTGGGTACACATCAGTTCAGTTCAACTCTTCACTCCATTCGCTACATGCCTAGCACCCCTTGACTGTGCAATATTGTTAATACAGGCAAATCTCTCTGGGCTTTTTGCATAACCACAAATATGGAACCTCACCACATCCCATCCTTTTTCTCCCATCCCAATGTCAAGATCAACCAAACAAACACCATTTCAGGGACAGTGTTTCCTACAGGTAGCCCACAATGTCAAACACACCATTTGAGTATACATTTGCAGGCAAAATATTACGAACTAATTCATGGCATGGCTTATGTGTGACTGTCACTTCTCAGACACCAAGACTAATGATGTACAAAAGTAGTCTCTAGAGTTGCATCATGACCTTTCCCATTGTTTGTTATAAGTCCTGATGACAAAAAGAGCCTTCACACATGGATAATTTAATAACTGAATTCAATACCTATAAGGTCACAATGTCATTTTGGATTGGTCTGTCTTCACATGTAATAAAACAACAAAGACAATGCACTCTCCCCCACTTACCTCACCAAAAGATGTGGCCGTCATAGAGACTAACATTTATCTTTGTTAATTTATCTTTGTTTTAACTTTTCATCCCTATAGGGAAATGAACATTTAAGGCAGTGAAGCACTAAGGCAGTGAAGCTAACCTTAGCACACATGCATCTTATCAGTACATGTCAATAAAGTATATACAACTTCTATTCTATTTCACAATTTGTGAGTGAAACGTTAGGAAATAAGACGGAATATTTAGGTACCTTGAGTTGCAAAGAAAGACAGGAACTGGGGGAGCATTCTCACGTTTGATTGTGGTCCCTTATGCCCTCATTCACAGTGCATGAAAAACAGCCTTCAGACAGGCCTGCTTGATAGAACAGACACGCCATATTTTCTCGGCTAAATGCACCACGTTGTGTTCCAAGCTCCCATGCTGATGGCGAAAACCTCAGGTCGGTGTATCGCAGTTCTGCTCTCTGGTTTTCATTTGGTAGCACTCCGTTATCTGATTATGTAAACAAATTTAAACCCATGTAGCAGCAAGCTCGCAATTTAAGGCCTCCTTATTTCGTAAATGTGCGAATTTGCTTTCCATGAGCCGCAAATGTTAATGTTATGTTTTGCAGCCACTGGTTTCATCATTTTACCAATCTCGCATAAGATAGAATGGGAGCGAAAAACAAACCTCATGGAACTGCATTTGAATTCCCTGAAAACAGTCCCCGCGCAGAGCCTATTAGCTTGTGTAATTTGTTTGGTGCGCACTAGAAAACACAAAGGCGTAGAGGTCTCCTTTCCATTTCTACCGCACCACAATCTTATTGCCATCACTGTTCAGTTAAGTAATTTGCAAAAAGCTAACAGGGTCTGGCTACATTCGCATCGCGTCTGTTAAAACCCATTACTTTGCCTTTTAATCAAACCTGGGGCCTGTGTCACAACGCACAATTTTCCCCATGAATCTCTGCGACTTGTTACAGTTCACTGGCTGACCTTGAAAATGTTTGCTCTCCTAAATGTCTTCTCCAGAGCAGCCGAATGAAAAAGTCTCATCATCCCTTTGCGGTGGAAAATAAATATCGGTGTACAATGAACGAACGAGTATTGGCAAAATCATCACGGCGCCAAGGCAGAGATGATTATAATGCCGCATTGTGAAAAAGAAAAAAAATATATGTTTACCGCATGGACTCTGAAGGAAAGGCGATAGGCAACGTTATAGCAATGCATCTGGCTAAAAACACATCCATGCTTGTCAGAGCACACAAAACACAAAGATTTGCATCATCAGACTCGTTTAACGTGACTAAATTCAAGTTTCTTCTCTCATTTACCTCATTAAACCTTTACCCATAAACACCAGACGAATGCAAATTCCGACGTTTACTGATTTTGTATTCATTTAAGGAGAGACTTTAGCTTGTTTATGTGCTTGAATACATTTTTTTTCAGTGGAGGGGTTGGCTGTCCTACCATATTTAACTCTAGCCATCAGCTGTGATTAAACACCTGCTGTTGTGGGGAAACAAAGCGCACTAATCCAATATGTATTTCTGACATGTTAAATATCAGCCAATCCCTTGACATCAGCCGTGGTGCATTGATGGGATGGAATTTTAAAACATATTTTTCTAATTTATGTGTGGACAATAAATCAAAATTAAGCGTTTGGACAATGAAATATACACCAGTGTGAACGGACTGTAAATAGGGGCTGTATGCAAAGGAGGGTTTGAAAACGCATGCTGGCCTCCTATCTGCACACTTGAACAACTCCTGTCATGTGTTTTCAAGAGAAATTTGTGTGTGTGTGTGTGTGTATCTATGTGAATGTGCATGTTAATGTGTTTGCCTTTTCTGCTTTCCACATATCAGAATAGGCTGGAAAAAAGGGAATGAGAAAGGAATTTTTTATTATTATTATTAAACTTTTTCAGTGAAATGGTGACGTTGGAACTGTCATTGTACAAAGGTGGTAGGTGTAAATATCAAATGGGGCCATTGGGATTTACAGCTTTGCAGGAAGGTGGCTTAAATGCTTCATAAAGTTTAATGCATGGAAATATGCACGCGTTCGCATTTTAATGCCAGAGACTCAGCCCCTCGCTAATGCTATAGGTCACCCAGGTATCACCAGCGCGTCTGTGTTTGTGGAAATTCAGAACAGTAAAACTATGAATTCTTCACTGAATTTGTTGTTGTTGCTGTTGTTGTTTTCCATAGTGATGGACTGATTACTAAAGAGGAAGCTGATTTCAAAGGGGAACTGCTGCTTTCCAACACAAACTAATGCCAGCTATAAAGCCAGCTTTCACCTTCATCTTTGCTTGCCCCCTCATTAGAGCCAGCTACTGTTGTCTGCTGTGTCCCATCACCACAACACATAATGCTTAATCTACGCCAGGCTGGTTTATACGGCCTCATCTAAAGCATCTCTTTGTCCAGTCTGCGGTAAACTGTAAAAACCTTATGAGATCTCTTATTGGTATTAATTAATTAGGGCTCACTCTGACTAGCAGGACAGGATGCTGGGCTGATGTATGTGTGTGTGTGTGTGTGTGTGTGTGTGTGTTGTGGTGGGAGTGGGGCGTTATTGAGTTTGTGCAAATGCCAGAAGTAGTGTATGTGTGTAAATGTATTTGTTAGTGTGTGTGTGTGTTGGGGTGGGGGGTTGGTGGGTTTGTGTGGATGCCAGTAGGGGAGGTGTGTGTGTGTGTGTGTGTGTGTGTGTGCAGGTGTGGGTGAGGGGGGTGTGGGGCTGTTGATCCTCCGAAGCTACATTGCTTTTAACATTCACAAATTTGTAATTTATGAGGATAGTCACTGGTGCATCCGTCCAAAACATGCGTTTGCATCTCGCTATTCTAAACATGCACATGCTTACTGACCTGTGATTTTGAAAACAGGCCTCAGCCATTCTTCTCTGTCCATTTAGTTTATGTTTCAAGGCATGTGAATGGCCACGTCACGTTATTCAAAAACATTCAACATACTTAAGAACATTTTAAAGAGCACATATTTAAAAAATGATTTTAAATGTATGATTTATAAAGAAATGACAGGAATGTTTCAGGTTATTTTAATTAGTGTCTTGTTTTAATTAAACATCTATTATAACCAGCTTTAACTTTTCTAATGCTTTGAGATACATGTGGTATATACCAGTATTGGCATCAAAAACAAATACAGCATGTAGGCACGTATGAAATCATTTCAAATCCACCACAGACTTAATGTACTTGTGCTAATATGAGATTGCAGAGACCATGACCCTTGTATGATATTCATTAGACATGATGTCAGTATGGATTTCTACTGTACATGAGGTCAGCCCACTCAGAAGACATGCCTCACATTCGAGCAGTAAAGAAGGCCTGCACATATGCATATACATGTACATAGGCCTATATATTAAATACATGAAATGAAATTAAAGGGTGATATACAAAGCATAACACTAATGGGGGGGGGGGGGTTCTCACCTTCCCACATGGACATTAGCCTTGTCCCAGGGCCTGGATTTGCTCTAAGAATAGCATGAATATGAAATTGAGAGAGAAAGGAATAAACTTGTTTGAAGGAGCAATTTATCATGAAAATGTATGAAGAGGCAGAATTGTAGTCTGCAGCCGGCAGTCTCATTTATAGCTCTGGAATCTAACTGATGCTTTGTTCATGCCGAATGGCCGCAGAATTATGGATGCCGCTGCATAAAATCCGTATGCCTCTAGTTGCCAAAGCAGGTTGCTATAGCTACTAAAGATGGAAGATGTGGAGTTCCATCATATCTAAATTCACTTTAAAGCCCTTCCCCATAGTTTTGTATGTAACTATGTCCGTACATATAAAAATACAGAAGTTTTTTTGGTCTCATTAGTTCCAGAGCCGTTCCAGCTTGACTCCCACCCATCTCTGATGAGTGTGCTCGCCTCTGGCATCTCGTGATGATGTTGTCTCCCTGGCGCACAGCTGTCAAGCAGACTTTGATGGATGCGCGGACCACTACTGTCAGTCACCACGGCGATGCCCATCGCCATCCATGCAGTCATCTGATGCAAATACCTTCTTAAGTCTTTTCTTAAGCCCCCCCCCCCAAAAAAAAAAACAAAAAACAAAACAAAGTTTAATGTCAACACAGTTAACTTTAATGTCAATACAGTGAAAGAACCTCATGCTACTAACTAATACAATTAAAGTTAAGTAAATGTCATAATATGCAAATGTAAGAATATCAGAAGAAGGATGAATGTTTTTTTTTTCTCACCCTTCTTCTTGCCTTTTTGTGCCACCCCAGCCCGCCCCTCCCAGGCTTACTAATGACAGGAAACGTGTACTATTCAGTTACATAAGAAAGCATTTCACAGTCTTTTAGAAAGCATTGCGGGGAGAGGGGAGGCAGTGTCTCATTAAGAAAAAGCACAATTAGTGGCAAACTAGCCATGGCGGCCCAACTCATTAGATGGTGAAGGTTTATTTAAAATGGGAGCAGCGCCTTGTTTCCAATCTATTCTACACCATATGTATGCATTAATTAGAAAACTGTGGAGGAGGAGTAGATTACTGAACCACTATGTGCGTGTGCATGTACGTGTGTGTGAGTGCGTGTGTGTGTATGCTAGAGGGAATATTGTGTGCAGGGATTGTGTGTGTGTGCATGCGTGTGTGTGTGTGTGGGTGAGTGAGAGAGAGAGAGAGAGAGAGTGAGTAAGTGAGAGAGAAACGGCTAAAAAAGGGAGAGAGAGAGCAGGGGCGAGTGAGAGAACAGCAGTGACAGAAACAGACTGTTAAACACAGAACTCAGAGGTGGCTGGATGATGAGGTCTCCTCATTTTGCCTTAGCCATGCCACTGCCACGGAGAATCTAATCAAACTACCGGCTATTAAATCTGTTAATTGATAGTGCATACTAATTAGGCAGAGTGCTGTTACTTTAGAGAGCCCTATGAAGGTGATTGTAGGCAGTGGTCCAAATAGACGTGCAAGGTAGACAGCAGAAGGTGTAATGTCCTTTAGTGTTGTGGCTGAAAAACACAGCATATCGCAGGGGTGTAGGTTATTGGAGTGTTCTACTTTATAATATAATTCAGCAAATACCCTGTCGTCACAAATGCAAACCCGAAGATGTTTATAAGCTTTATATGTGGGAAGAATTGATAGATTTGCTCTCTGTTGTACTTTTATTTGGAATAGTCTGACTATAGCCTTGATACATCTTTGGTTTTTGTAAATCAGTACATTTTCTATTGGAAAGGATGTGACCTAAAATTTCAATTTTGCCACTGAGTATGTATTTTGAGAAATGAAACTAAATGAAGAAAAACATAGTTTAAGATGCGTTACAAGAAGACGTATAATTGTAAACTGTAGAAAAATCAAGGATAAGGCTTTATTTCAGGGACTCACTGTGGTGAGTTAATAGACTATCAATTATGATTAAAATAATTATTCAGCAAATTTGTTGAGTGAATTCTGAACTGCGTTCTTTAATCCCCTCTGTGACCCCAGATCTCAGGCTATTTGTATTCCCCCTCGGCCAAGTGTCAACAGATGGTTGGGGCATTGTTTATGGAGAGCCGTCCGCACAGAATGGCTCCGACACCGGGATCACATCACAATGGAGCTGAGAATAAAAGGCACTAAATTATATAGTGCAAGTTACTCCAGACTGCATAATGCAAGAGTTTTATCAACATATTAACTGATACTTATAATGCAATTTGCACAGAATCAGCCTTATTAGCGTTTGTCAAAATGTTTTATTCACCGCTCTCATGCGATTGTCAGAATCCATCACAAGAGACTCTTCCAGGAAACAGTCAAGAACTAGAAAGCAGTAGCAGCTCAAGTCTGCCATACCATCAAATCTGTCAGATAGACCTGTAATGACAGTCACCATCAAAATAATGGGTAATAAAGGCAAAATAATGATCCAAATATTCGCCCATCTTTATGGCGCATGCTGGAGAAAACATTCCATTAATCTGAGCCTTAATTAGCGGTGCAGTTATTTGAATTGCAAAATAGCTTAGCCGAGTGCTGAGGCAAAGGCCCTTGGTGAAACGTGTGTGTGTGCACGAACAATGCCATTTCAGCATGAATTGTGGCCTCCCTGTGAATAGGTGTCTGGTTTACCTCTTTGCGTAATGGCATTTCCTAGTTGTTTGTCAAGACACTGCAATTACACTGACAGACATATCCCCAGTTGTGATTGTATTATATCATCATAGCCATCAAATATAATAAGGCTCAATTTTCAAGTTGAAAGATGTTTGTTGGTGAGAAACTTTTTCGCACCTTGATCATTAAGCTACCTCAAGGTCTGTTTGCATGTGTAAACAAACAATTTGCATCACTCTTTGAGATTTGTAACAGAAGTAGTGAATTAGTCCATTTCCAACCTTGAAGTTCTTGAATAAATGACTTATTGTCTAAACTAGATTACAACACTTTGTATGTTTGTTACTTGCCTTCCTCTCTGTATAGCAAGCCCTCGTTAAATTGTGTGCAAACTTCTTTTGACTGTGCACGTCAGGAATTCATCACTACACACATAGCGCCCTAATGGTGCTCCCGTTACCCTCAAAAAAATGAATCTTGCCAATTTGAGGCGTTAGCTTCGGTTACATTATTTAGATAACTTTGTTAGTTGTCATGGGACAAAGACACAGCCAAGATATCAAGATTTTCTGATAAGAGCTATTTGATATGGTCAATTTTGGCATACAGAAGACGTTCTCCATTACAGAGATAAATAGCATGGGACCAACTGTCAACAGAAACTTGCAAACTAATAAATTATTCCAATTTCTCCTTACAGATTTCTCAAGAGACCACCCCAGGAAACACACTTTTTGATTAGCAAATTTCTATTTGTGTGTGTGTGGCTGCTTGGTTGTGTGTGTGTATGTGAGTGTGGACATTCAGAAGTGTCAACTTTGATTAGTGCCATTGCTTTTCAGGTGGATGGTATCCGAGGGACTGTCAGTTGGAGGCACCATATAATGAGATGACGGCGCTCAGATCCCCCTGCCTCATGCAGCAGAGGCGGGAGAGGCGGGAAAATTACCTTCGCCCCCGAGTATCCTCTCAGCATCTTTGCAGGGGTCATTTCAGAGGACCGTAATACTCCTCACTGTCTCACAGTGACCCATGGCGGGAGGAATGATTGCTTGCCAAAACACGCCGTCAACTGAAAGGGGCCAGGTCAACCGGACAGAGGGAGGGGTTGCGTGCGTGTGTGTGTGTGTGTGTGTGTGTGTGTGTGGGGGGGGGGTGATGGGCTTGATTGCACCTCCTTTTAAAACCCCCCATCCCCCCAACTCCCCCAATCACCAATCCCCACCCAAGCACACCGGGATGCCTCTGTCCCCTTCCCACTCCGACCCCACCCCGTCCACCCTTCCCTCTCCCCTCTTTCTCTCGCTCAGACTTGCCCCGTCGGGCGTCTCCATCACCGACCCCATCGACCAAACCCCGGCTGGGCGCTGGTGGCCATCACCTCACGTGGCGTAGATTGGTGCCAATGCGCATGAACCCACCCATCACTCACCAACCCCGCCGAATGCCCCTAAATTATTACCTTTCCAAATCTTCTAACAAGGTCAGGCGAATGCACAATGTAAATTAGACTTTGAAGGGTCAGTGGTTTTTACTTTCCCTCTTCATCTTTTCCTTACCCTCATAGCTATTCAGAACAATAGTGCAAGGTAATTACATTTCGATAGGCCACGGCGCTTCATTATTTCTTGCTGCGCCAATCTTCTGTACCATTTGCAATTTAGTCAGGTGGGCTGGCGAGGGAAGACATAAAAATGAAGGTATGAGTTAAGTCGAGGGCCCTCCGTCTTTATGCAGGTGTCTGGTCGCGGCGATGGGATAATGTATGGGATGGCTGACGGGAGGACTAACACAGTCATTTTCCAAATAGTGCTTGCTGCGTAAATAATTGCCTTTAACGTGGGAGAGCAATCTGGACGTCCACCGATCATTTTCAGATCTCATTTCTCCCTCTTTCTCTCATCCTGTGTGTGTAAGTGTGTGTGTGTGCGCGTGCGTGCAATTCAAAAGAAGAGTATCTCTTTTTCAAAGCTAGGCCAGGCCGTGGCACTTGCAGTCATATTCCAACCATCACCACCACCACCTCCACCCCCCTCCCATGGGAGTTGTTCACATCCAGCAAATCTCCTCTTATCATTTCATCATTTGCGAGGAAATGATGGAGTGCTGTATCTTTTTCCACCCGGTGACTGCCCTGCCGTGCCCTGCCACTCAGCCTCAGCCTGTGATGGGCCTGTTTTGATTGCCCACTCTTTGAGTCAGTGGTCCTTGCACAGGCTCAGCCCCATAGGTTCCCGAGCAGTGAGGATCTATTTTTGAACCCGTCAAGGTAAAACAGCCATACTGTATCTGCTTTTCATTTTTTATGTATATATATATTTAAAGCACTTGCTGCTTTCCATTTTTTAAATAAATATTTTTAAAATGCTCGCTTGGCAGTGAAAACGCTTGGTTTCCTTAGCAGCGTTGTTGGGGAAAGAAAGAATACAACATCCAGGGTGTAAAGAGCTTTAAATAAAACCTTTTGAGAACACAAAGAGGTGTCGTTTGTGGCAGACCGTTGTGTGGACCTAATGGGCGATTGATAAGTAGACAACTGGCGCCCCTTTGGAGGTGCTCACTGAAGGTTCCCTGGCATGCTTTTGTGTAGAGGACTGCGGAGGGCCGGCGGTGACCTTGGGCTCTTCGATCACTCATCACTCTCTGCCATCTTTCATGCCTCTCTAAATGTCATTGTGCAATGACTCCATCAGAGTAAGCACAATACAGATGTGATATCATTACACGCAGTAATATATACAGTAATACAAATCAAAACATGACATTGTGGTGCTCTGTTTCCAGTGTATTAACCTGTCCAAGGAATGACAAACATTGCCGCTAACAATGATGTAGAGCTGCTCCGAGTTTGAAGTCAATACTGCAGGTTTGCTGAATACAGGGAAACTGTGAATGCCCCGGAGAAGTTTTTGCTTCTGTATTTACACTTGGCGTTGGAATCCAATGTTAAATGTTTCAAAAGTTATTGCTGAAAATGTAAACTGTTTGCAAGCTCTTTGTTGATGGGAATTTTTTTGTGTGTGTGGAGAGTAAGAAAAATAAACACGCTGAATACACAAGCATCAATTGGAGGCAAGTTTGGATTGAATCTCCTAACAAGCATGCGGTGTAAATGAGGCCGGCTCAGCATGGGGCTGCGGTCATGGGCTCGTTTGCGTTCAGCATTTCCATTTCCATCTTAAATACGCCACCCAGTTAATACAGCGGCCTTAATATTCCGTCGTCTCCTTCGCTTCACCTGCTGATGTCCTCCACTGGCCGCTCCTGCAGGGCTCTTAATAAAAAGAAGAAGACACTGCTGGGCTGTGCTAATGAGAAAACTTATTTTTCTGCACACAACCCCCCCCCCCCCCCCCCACACACACACACACACCCCCCCCCCTCTTCTCCACCCCCCCCACCCCCCCCTCCCCTGGTGGAGACTGTTCAGAACCAACCCCCCCCCCCCACACACACACACACACACACCACACATACACCTTCCCCGCCACCAACACCAATGCTCCCCCTCTACCTACCCCCCACACCCTCCCAAACCACAACCGTTCCACTACACCCCTCCACCAGCCCTCCTCACCTCCCCTATCTCCCTGCTCCCTCCGCCTGCCTCCAACCCCCCCCACCCCCCCACAGGAATCACTGTATATGGGAGAGCAAAGCAACCAGCTGGGTTGTAGGAGTAATAAAGAAGGAGAATCAATAGGGCATGCAATGGAGCCAAGGTGCTGCCATTTATCACGGCGCTTCTCTGACTCCAATCATTCATCATGCTCAATGAGGCAGCAAATAGGAAAATGACTATTTGTATCAAACACATCTGCACTCATCCACTGAGGTATTTTATTCCCATTAACTCTGAAAGTAAAATACGCAGTTTTTCAGCTGCTGTGTTTTCTTTTTTGCGTGTGTGTGTGTCTGTGTCTGTGTGTGTGTGTTGGGCATGCAAGCGTGTGTGTGTGTCTTTGTGTGTGTCTGGACGTACACATTGTGTGCATGTGTATATGTCTCTATGTATCACATTTGTCCACATTGACAGTCAAAAACAAAAAGGCCACAGTCGTCGTGTGCACCATACTGTATTTCAAAATGTGCCACGACCATCTATCTTTCTGTCTTAGTTGAGTTGTACACCATAATATATGGTGCTGTGTGCTGAAATGTCTTCTGTAAACAGACACCGAATTAGAACAGCATTGGCCCTGATCCTCATAAATTAACCAGGTTAGCTACAGTGGAAGTTAATTTCAGATGGTTGAAGCCAAATCAGATGTAGATGGGTGGATTATGATCATTATGGTGTAATATCCCATGAAATGGTACAGTCATTAGAGCCCTTGCTTTATGGCTCAGCTCTCGGTGGTAGAGGAGGATGCCTTTTTACTTTCATAGGCCTACGTAAATTACACAAATTATGTTTGTGTGGGTGTGTGCACTTGTTTTGTATTTTATTGCATTATCGATACCAATTTCAATAATTATGTAATCATTATTATTATTATTTATTTTGTATAGTCGTCCAGCTGGATGCATGTCTGTGCTCAATGATTAGCTCTATTTTATTTATTTTAATTTGATTATTTTTATTTTTATTTTTTTTACAAAGCTCCCAGCTGCCCAGCTGAATACCAATAGTTGGGGAGGTCAAGACTGTGTTGATTTCCAAATGGCTCATTGATCTCCTAATAGTGCCATATCAAGGCATAATTTTAAAAGTGTCATCAGATGGGGAATGCATTTCTATGTGCATTTGTACAGGGAGAGGTATCTAATTCCAAATAACAAAAAACTGTTTTGTGTGTGTGTGTGTGTATGTGTGTGAGTGTGTGTGCGTGCGTGTATGTATGTATTTAGTGTATAATTATGCACACACTGTATAAAATGCGGTAACATGTTTTTGTCATAGTCAATAATATGTAATTAGCCAATCATGCTGCTCTTCCCAGACTTTTGCTGAAATTGGGGATGTCCGATTTTCACAAACTCAATTGTGTTCATTAAAGGAAAAATGGTTATATCATTATACTTTGATTGAAGAATATCTAACTTTGCCTTCTTTATGACCAATTACATTATCACTAGAGGTTTTCTTTTTCTTTTAATCAACTTCATATGGTAATGCCAGATTAAGTGATAAATACTACTACTCATTTCTTCAAAAAGGGTAATTTCATTTATTTGTGATCGTTTATTCATTTAGACCTAGCATGAGATTTGAGATACAGCTACCTCTCAATTGATTACTTTTGTGATGAAAAACAGTTGTAATTTATTTTGTGAAGAAATCAATTGCAATCTTTTGGGGTAATTAATGTTCACCTATATGCAGTGATGGAGAGTGCAGACTAGGCAGTGTGTGAACACAACGTGTGGAGGCTGCCTTTGTTCCAACAGTGATGAAGACTAAGCCCATAGAAAACAGTTGGTCCCAGCTACTGATTTACACAGAACGCTCACATCCAGCTGGCTCTGTCTTTATTCTTTTCCAGGCCTAAAACCTAATGTTGTACTGAAGGCCATGTGAGATATCCATGAGTTGAGATGGGTCACTATATAAATCACTTCTGTAACTTTACAATAATCAGTAGTGATTATTACATATGGCCTATATAGTGCACTCAGTGGGTTCTGTAATGTCTGTCTACGGAGCAGTGAACTTGGCCATAACCCAGCCCATACCACTGGGATCAGCAGGGAATGTCACCAAGTGAATGAGGACAGCTTTCAGATTCATAAAATTCATACGATTCTTCACAAATGAATGAACACAATTTTCTACCAATTTCCCCATTATGCAAATATTCAAACTAATAAATTTAGAGTAATTAGGGGTCCCTCTACATTTCCACATTCGGCCAGTTTTGCTGTAATTGCAGAGACTATCAAATAATTACGTCACTAATTGGGGATATTTGTGACAGATACAACAAATTCAGCTGCAAATTGCATTTCATTTAAGAAACCATAGCACACCCTTAGAATTTTTATCAAAGTTTAATTCCGCCGACATAATGAAAGAAATTGAGGACTTGTCATCACATTTGAGCAATCCAAATCTTAGTAAGGTGGAATGATCAAATAAATTAAGCCGGAATTCATACAATATTTCTCTAATCTCCTTTGATAGCCTCTTTATTTTTCGGAAATAACACTACATTTTTACGGTTGCCTAAGTATCATAAAATCAAAACTACACTGAATTAGAGAATCATTATAAGGCTATTACATCTCGTCAAAGAAGCTTTTATTGAAGCCTCAGCAGTGAGACACATACACTTCAAGCCCAGTGTGCTCACCTATGGCTAAATAGGCGTGTGTTGTTACCGTTGTGGCAAGCTTAACGATCTACCTAAAAAAAATTGCTGCATGAAAGTAATGTATATTCTCTGTGCGTGTGCGTATGCGAGACGTGTGTGTGTGTTACTGTTGCACTCTGTGTTGTAAACCTTACGCACCACAACAAATTGCTGTACATTTTTCTTTGGGAATTATTTAGAACAGAACTGATTCTAGTTCAATTCTACCATGTCCACTCTCACCCTCAGCAACACTACAGTGCTGCGCTCTTCAAATCATTCCCGTCTGTCAAAAATATAAACAAAAACTTTTTACACCTGTTGTTTTGCGAGGCTGTCAAAGTCCCAAGGTCGTCTTCGTATGCATTATGTTTGCTTACACAGTCACAGACATTTTAACCGCCTCATAA
Organism: Limnothrissa miodon; assembly: GCA_017657215.1. Taxonomy (NCBI): domain Eukaryota; kingdom Metazoa; phylum Chordata; class Actinopteri; order Clupeiformes; family Clupeidae; genus Limnothrissa; species Limnothrissa miodon. Next base: position 1,095,483 of record JAGFZM010001545.1, on the reverse strand, counting down.
TCCGAAAAGCGTTATAAATGTCTCCTGGTTGTGATTTGTTTCATCCGTGGAAATGGTGCAGCTCTTATGTACACAAACCAAGTGCAGCATGAAAGTGCTCAGCCATGCGTAGACGCGGGCTGCCTATTTGTCAGAAACCCTCATAAATGCGGACCTTTCCCGATAAAAGTGATGTCTCCATTTTTCCCCCTCAGCATACAAAAGCACAGAAGAAATGTAGCCACTTGCGTGTCGTCCAAGAGAGAGAGAGAGAGAGAGAGAGAAATCAGGTTGTCTTTGACTGGATGTAGAATCGGTAAAGGACACGGCATAGAGCGCTATGAAACAGACCGATAACGATCGCAAATATGCAGGATGGGAAAAAGGCTTGCTTGGCGTAATAGAAAATACAGTCTCTTCATATTTTGTCAATAGAGGGAAAAGGCACAGCGTGTTCAGCTGCTACCGATGGAGCGCTGGCCCAGAACATGCTATATTGCGCTACTTGGACTTCTAACTTGAGTCTACCATCAATCATTAACAAATACGGTTAAAAAATCTGACATATAAAGATAGATTACTCTAACTCATTGGTTCAATTAAATAAAACTCCATATTTCTTTGTTTTAAATGTACATAGTTAGCTACTGTGTGCCCCACTTTGTAGGGCTTTGTAGGGCTGTATTTAAGCTATTGTTTTCTTCCCAACAGGTCACACATATTTTTTACAAGTATCTGTTGGAATAACCCTTTTTCTATACATGACATATTGGACAAACTCCCTCGGGCTACACAGAGAAAATGAAATCAATAGTGATTACACACATTCTTGTCTATTTCTTTCAATTCTCATTTTTGGTTCACTTTTCAAACCATTTTGGAGTGTTTCAGGAATCGTGTTAAATTATAGTTGGAAATTTTAGGCTGGTGCGTCCCTACTCTAAATCCCCCTTCTTAAGTGAGACGCCTAGGGCGCTCCTTTATCGTCCAGCCATCTCTTTAAATCACTTTATGTCGTCTTGTCTGTTGGTTTCATACCATGGAGCCGCGTGTCCCTGGTGGAGCATCATTCTCTACGTAAAAAGAGATGAAGGTTGGGATATTAAGCGACTCTATATAACATCCAGCACACAATGGAATGATTGATGGCGGCACAATGTGGAAACACCAGGACAGGGGGCCTTGGAGACGCCGACTGGGAAGGGGGGAGGGTCGACATCCCGGAGGGGCATTGCAGTCTATTTGTATGAGTAATCAGCAAAGCCCCCCTCTCTGTCAGTCCTGTTTACTCACCGATTTTCTCAACAAGACAGCCATTGACACCGGATAGATGGGGCTAATCTGCCGCTGAAACTGGTGCTTTAAGAGCGTTACAGGTCCTACCCGGGACACCAGACTCGTAGTGGTACAACGCCATCACGTTGAGCTAAGGGCATCAGTGCTATTCTGAATTTGTGTGTTTTGGCGCTTTAGATAGATATCTAGATGGATAGATAGAAAGATAGACGCGCGCGCGCGTGCACAAACACGCACACACAGTGTGGGAGAGAGTGTGTGTAAGAGAGAGAGAAGGAGAGAGAGAGAGAAAGCGTGTGTGTCAGTAAGGCACGTACCGTCTCTCAACCAGCTGATGCCCGACGCCCTGTTGACCATCGCCACCATTTCTTAATTGACGAACCATGTTAACACACACGTTCCAACCTAAGAAATGTTTTAATCAGATAGACATCAGACTCCACACATTTGTAGATAGGCCTATGCTTTCATTACCTGAATTAGACGAGGAAGCCCTCTGAAAGGGCAATATGCATCGGTGGATCTGTCCATGGTACTGAAAGACGAGGCGAGGCGAAATTCACCTTTCTAGGTCTGGCAACTAAGCCTATTTATTTCTGTATTCCTCTCCGTATGGATCGCTCCATCCCTTCGGAATACCACTGCTGTGTCGTCATTGTCCAAAACTATTAATTTGAGCTCGGTGGGGATGTCTCAAGGGTTGGCAATTCATGGATCCAAGCATATAAAAACTCAACGCCAGCCCTATGGGTTCCGTTTGCATTAGAAAGACCCAAAGTCATCCAGTTTTCTCTAATCACGACAATTACTCGTGAATTATCACCGGACCCTGACAGACGTTCTTTGTAACTCTCTTTTATTTCCAAACAGCCTTAATCAGCAGCTCTCATTACAAATGCTGATTAAAGCGCAAATTATCCAGCAGTGCCCCCGTTCTCGTCTACCAGCGGCTCGTTCAATATCAATTAGGGGTAGCAGCATGTCTGCAGCCTCCGAGAGCGTCCAACTGCCTGATGGTGGCACTTATTAGTTTGGAAAACAAGGAAAATACTAATAATCAACGGTCAGGGAAAAGGGAGACACCGGGGGTTTTCCGATGAAAATACTAACACTATAGCCTACTGTAAACTCAAGACATTAATCACGTTTTTCTGAAGCCGTAAAGGGAACTTTTTTTATTTTTCTATTGTTATTCCTCTGTAATATCAGTGCACAAATTTTCTGCGCACATGTTATTCTTATGTATATGTTTTATAATTTCTTAAGAAAAAAATCTAAAAGTTGATGTGTGTGTGTGTGTGTGTGTGTGTGTGCGCGCGTGTGTGTGTAAGAGAGAGAGAGAGAGAGAGTTTGAAGACAGAGAAAGAGAAAATGTTTGGGTAATTATCCTATAATTGATCTGTTTACAAAAGAGAAATATACAAAAAATATACAGGCTACATTTGTTCAATAACAGTTTAAGAGATTAACACAAAAATAATATTCTGAAGCAAACTTCTTACAAAACATTATATTGTATTCATTCAAACATCTTATTCTCATAACTAAAATATGCATCCTCCATCCTTGAGGCATCCTTGATATAAATTTTAGAGATTTTATTGTGAAAGGCATAGGCAATCTCTGCTTGTGTGATGATTTCACTTGCATGCACAAGCCATCTAAATCCATACAGCACAAATGTTGTCTCTTTTTAAACAGACATCAGAATATTCAGTTGGCTAGAATATTTGGCAGGAACACAGAAATAATTCATGCTATTACAAAGAGGTCTAGACCAGAAAAAAACAAAACAAAATGTTTTTTCATCAATTCAAATAGTCTCCAGGAATCTCGTCATCTGTGCATTTTATGAGTGTCTCAGTGTCCCTCCGAGCTCACCTGGGTTTGACCTCACAAACTGCTGTGGTGTCACAAAAAATGGTCAAATGACTGTTTCCCAAATCCTCCATAGATCCACTCTTCTCTTTTCATGAAGTAAAGTGCCAGTGTAAAAGAAACCTTCTCCATCCTTATAAGTTTATTTCATATCTTATTTGTGTTGCACAGTTTGTCAGACAACCTGAAATCAGTTGGAAGATGCAATCCTTTGTCATAATTATTTTAATTTACCCCTTGATGGACAAGTGAATTTTGGACAGATGATCACATGTTGATTTAAGGGTCATCACGGCAGGATGAGAAGTCATAGAGGTGCCACCACTACACCTAGTGTCACTCTCATTTGGTGACATGATTCAAATAAAGAAGACTTGAGACACTTACCGCAGCATATGCCAACCAAAACACAATGCTGTGATGGAAATGTATTAAAATTACTGGTAATTGACACAAAATATGACAAAGTGTTTCAGGCTTTCTAAGCAAAGATACACACATTACTGAGGAGCAGCCCCATAATGTAACTGATTAATGAAGGATTGCCCTGGCACACACAGATGATTTCCTGAAAAATGAATTCTTTGTTGTCACTCCGACAAGCCAGCAACCGGGGCCGGAAAAAGACTATTAGCCAGAATCATTATCAATAGTGATATTTTCAAACTCTATTACGGCAATCAGGCTAGAATTTATTCAATAGATTTACCTCATTTGGCCGTAATTGATAAATAATCAAAATTTATCAATGTACTTGCACACATTTCAGTAACAATCAAGTAAAAGTAGCCCATTTACCACCTGACTTGGTCCAAATTAGGGCTAAATTGATGATCAATTAATCTTAGGAGGGGTAGTGCTGTAGTTTTGTGGACAAGCAGCAGAGAAAGTGGCAAATAAATGGAGAAAAGACAGGAGATTAGTGGAATGAGCAGAAAGAAGCTGAACGGCCACGGATGGCAGCTAATGAGCATGCAGCTGGGTTGCAAATTGGCAGATTTATAGCGTTAGTATGAAAACTACAGACGCTGCGTTGGCAGGCCAGGCGTTCGACACTCGCCATGCCCTGTGACTAAATGCGTAAATATGGTGAAATCTAGGGCTTTTTAAGATCATTACCCACCACTTGTTTGAAGCAGTGGCCCATTGGCTCTCTTTGACCTAGCCTGAAAGAGGACACGACTAAGACTGGGGCTCACCATGTAATAATAACACAAGACAATGTGACAATGTTTCCTTTTTTTTTCCTCACACAAGTCCGAGTGCAATATGCAACACATGTGATTCACCATTTCTGAAGTATAAACACACATGGAGATTCACACTGAGGTTATAAGCAGGTCCTGTGCCAAGTGAGGCGCAAGGCCTTGACTTTCAGCTAAATAACACAAAAACACATTAACAAGAATGGGAATGCATACTATTTACATGCTTTTTTATGTGCATCAAGGGGGTAGATGTCAGGCAATTCTTTTTTTGAACTGACCCTTTCTTCTGCTATGTCAAGAAAACATCTATATGCAACAGGCATTCGTGGATGAAATATTTGTATCTTTATCTGAGCATACAGTATATGTAGATTGGGTTGGTATATCATTTTACATCACCAAGTAATTTCTGTGGTTGTTTTTTCCACTTCCAAAAACAACTCTATGGTCAAAAAAATGTCCAGTGTTTCACTACATGAGGCATGTGAAGTTTCCTGGCTAATGATTGTATTATGCCCCACAATACGTGCTTGATTACTGCTGCAATACGTCTTGTTTACCAGCGATCGAATGCGCAGCAGTGTGCCCCATTGACTACATTAGCGAACGTTCATTTCTGCTAGTTTGTTTGCTTTTATTCTGTTAGCACCACATGTGTAGATATTTGTTGCACAGCTGTCAAACAGCCGGCTTCTAGACCAGTGATGCATCTTCAACATTTAAACAAAACATTTTACTAAAAGCCACAGTTGATAAACTGTTTTTGATTTACTCATCTGATTTATGTAAAGTGTGTGTCTAAGATGTTTCAGGAAACATAACAATGTTAAGACATAGTAGTTTGTGAATAGGTTTAAAATTAGTATCTCCTTTAACATTAGGGCTTAGAATGTTTCTATGCTTCATATGCAATGGGGGAAATCCCAATATAAACATGATTGAAAATGGAAATAGTTTTGCCTCAACTGAACCTTACCTCTCAATCCCTTTAATATTGTAATAAAAAAACAGGATGGTGATGATCAATTTGGAATTTAAAATGTGTCAATGATTTCACACATAATGGTGCTAGAAAATTAACAAAGAAATATTCAGGGATGATGTTATATGATTTCCAAACCCTAATGCCCAATAAATGCCAGCAAGCCTCTTGTGTGGCATGCATCATAAGAGGGAGTTGCTCTTCCATTGGCTGTTCCCTTGCTTGAGCATGAAACACCTGATACATCTGCCTCTTCTACAGTCATATCTTGGCATAAAACATTGCCTGAATTGCCCTACCAAATGAAATCATACACTAACTATCTACTCAAATAGTCTTTGACAACTCAATAATCAAGTTACATCCTCCAATATGTTAGGGATAACTGTTGCCATCGTCTCCCGATGTATAGGGGAATAATGACTGAGGTGGGGAACGAGTAACAGCATGACATCAAAGACACTATACTGTGTCATTATTTCTCTGTATTTGGTGACCTCACTGGACACTACAATGTTTGATATTTCTACCATAATGAGGAATAAACAGCCACTCACAGGTCTGCTAACAGGAAATACACAATGCAGTCAAGTTATGTAGCCTAGCAATGGTGCATTGGTTCTATAGTGTTTGTGCTACTATGCAGAGCTGTAAAACTCAGGACTCAGTTACTTATTAAAGTGATCCATGTGTTTGAGTCACTTGAGTTACTTGAGTCAGGACATACTGCATACTGGCTGTAACTCAGCTTAGTTTTTGAGAGCTGTTGATTCTAACTCAGTATTTGAGTCACTTGAGTCAGTATTGCCCCCTTTATGACTTGGAGTTATGAGTGTGTATGTGCTTTGTGATACTAGTTCTGACTTGGTGTTTGTGAGTCAGCTGAGTTGGGTTTTGTGTGCTGCTGACTCTGATTCATGGGTTCCTCAGTTTTGAATCTGATGAGTTATCACTCAGTGACAAGTGTTTGTGCTTCAGACTACTGATTCTGACCTTCTGGGTGCGAGTCAATTGAGTCAGGAGTCGTGTTTTTATGCCATGTAAGCAATAGTCAGTTTGGGGTCAGGATTCTGGTTCCATGAGGAAATCGTGACCCATTGGTTCATGTATGGATATAGGTGATTGATTTTAGTGAGTCAGACAAGAGATCTATGAGGTAGGCTCTGTGCTGGCTATGGTCAACATGCAGGCAAAGCAGAGCTTGCTGAGTCCCTGAAGAATTCAAGAGTATGAAAGAAACACAAAACAGGACCAGCTGGCTGTCAGAGGCAGAACTACAACCTGAGAGTCTGGTGTTGTGGTTTGAGCCGATGAAACTTGTTACTAGATATAACATCATATGTTGTCCATTAAGCATATACCGTACTGTCTAAATAACAGGCTATGTTTTGAATTATAGCACATGTTAGAATGGTATTCAGTTATTTTCTATTTCTTGTCCTACTGCTAGCTGTCACAATCCTGTGAGAGTTGGCAAAACATGTTTAATTTAAAGTATTTGCCTAATACTTTTACTAGCGTTAAAGTTTGCTGTCTTACTCACTATACCCACCTCAATCAAATTAATTTGCTTTTGGTGGACATTAGTTCCCCAAATTACTGTCTGTTGATGACGCCAAAGAAGCTCCTATTTAATAGGCTCAAGGCATTTGTCTCCTAAATTTTATTTTCAACTGTGCCAGTCTTAAAGATGTTCAGTGTGAAACAATTCATAGCCCTGTTTATCCAGGACACCATGTACTGTCAGTAAGAAAAAAAGCAAAAAATAATAAAAATTAAAATTAAAGACCAAACAATAAAGTGGCTACTTACATTAAGTGAATGGGGCATAGTGACTTTTTTCTGCTTCTTTTTTTAAGCATTGAGTGACCTTGAAGAACAGGGATCAAACTTCCCTTTTAAACATGGTTTTATAATGCATTATTCTTTTAGGATATTTTTGACCAACTTGACCAGCCTGGACTCCTTATTGTTCTTAAAGATGATAAGTCTGTGAAGATTCTTAGTTCATAAAGGCAGTTATAAAAACAACTAAAAATACTAACAAATTATGTCTGTAATTGAAAAATTAGTTCTTGCTTTACTTCACTACATAAGTTTAAATTAAACTTTCATTGACACTTAAATATTCATTTCATGTTTTTAAATCGAATTGTACTTAGTTTTTATTGTGCAATCACACTGAACTTACTCTGAAGGAGGAAGGGATTCCTTAACTTATCTGTGAAGATTCTTATTCTTATTCAGATCATGGTAGTCATATTGTTCAGTTAGGCTATAGGCAACTGGACTTCTTTTGGAGCTTGAAGACATTTTTCTGATGAAGCTCTCTAGATAGAAAGTGAAACATCCAGGTACTACTTTTACGAGGATCAAAGACCTTCCTGTGGAACTTTGACATAGTATCTAAAGTGTAGAAAGAGCAGGCAAATACTCAGGTCAAACACAGTTTGTGACATCAAACCTCCTGGTTTCACAACACAGTTAATTTGAGTGGGGAAACATATAACAAAACCTCCTGTGTCAGGTTGTCGTACCAAAATACGACAATTGAACAAGCAAGGCATTGCTAGAGAGGTGGCCAAGAGGCCAACATCAATTGTAAGAGCTAGGGTTTATTGGTTGAAATGAAAGAAGGAATGATCCAGTTATCACCAACCTCTTTGGCTTCAGAGGAGAGACTGGGAGGAAGCCACTTGGAAGTGTCAAGTCTTTCTTCTTTCTTTACTTCGGCCTATTTGTTTCTTTCGGAGATGGCGTAAGACCAGAGAGCTTTTGGATGAGGAGGACAATTGTGGCCCAATGCGGTTTGAGACTGGGCTATTGGACAAGAAAGCAATGCTTGGTGTTTGGCCCCTAAACAAACACAGTCCTAAACCCTGGTAACATCAGCCAGCCCCTGCTGTCAAACACACTGGTGCTAGTGGAGTGCCCTGGGGCTGTGTTATTTTTTTCAGCTCGAGGAGGAGGAAGGCTCGTTGCCATCAGGGGCAAGATGGATGGTGCCCAGAAGTGAGCAGTCCTGAAGGAAAAGTCTGTCCTGTTTCAGTCCGCAGGAGACTGGTGGTGAACACTCGTGATGTCCTGGGAGGACAGTGACCTAAAACATCCATCAAAGGTCTCCGTAGAATGGGTAGAATGGGGAACACAAAAAAGTGTTCTGGAATGGCCTAGCCAAAGCACTGCCTCGAATTTCATCAGGTGTATTTGGAACAATATGAAAACTGGCATCCAGTCATGCTGTCTTTGATACTTGGCAGTGGTAGCACCCTGGTAGGCACAATGGGCAAAATTTCCAAATCCATAAAATCTTGCTCAGACATACTCAAGACATCTGGAACTAGTAGCCTGCTTGGAAAAGGAATTACAAAGAATACTAGAAAAAAAACTCCTTTGTGTACATGGATGTTGACTTAATTTATGTAAAGGAGAGGAGAGAAAACATTTCAATACACACAGTTTTGTTTTGAAGATTCAACCGCTGGTATTTATAGTGTCTGTTTTCATAATTAGAATGCATAATGCCTACTTTTCCAGAGAATCCTTGCCAAGACATGAACCAACAATGGTTCTTACAGTACATTGTCTTTTTAACTACAAAAAATATTTAAATCTATGGGCACATAAGACTTTCTGGCCTATTTATTGTAGAAATCACATCCCTGATCAAAATTCTGACTTTTTAACAGGACTCAAAATCAAATCACTCGAAAATTATTTTAATAGATGTCAGATGGTTCTATTGTTTAAGAAGCTAAATACTTTGGTAATAAACAGTGTAGCATATTAAACATGAAGATCACTCTCTAATCTCTGGAAAATTGTGTGTTGCTTTTGTAAATTAAGGATAATTGTGTTTGCAAAAACAATGCCTGAACAATTAAAACTCATAACTCATGATTAAACTCAAAAGACATTGAATCTAATAATGTAACATGAAATCCTGCTATTTCCTCATCCCAGTAGCTTTTGACCTAAAGTTTACCCATTACGTTTGGACCTTTTCTTTGAACTGTAACCAAACAAAACTGTGAAGTGTCCCTCGTATATTGCCATGTCAAGACATCTAAACAAGAAAGCAGTATAAATGTTAGAGTGATTTTTATGCATCACCCTAAAAAGTCATATACACTTGTTTTGGTATTGTGTCTGTGTTCATTTTGTTGAGAAACATTTGGGCACACAAAAAACATACAAACAAACAAAAAAAATCAGGGAAGCAGCAGCAACGGGTTGCTGTTGTTATCTTTGAAACCTCTAAAATTCAAAGGAAGAGATGACCCAAGTACCTCTGAGAACACAACTATGGCCTCTCTCAGGAGTTTACATATTCATCCATCATTGATCATTGTCTGCTCATAGAAGATTAGTGGTTTGGTAGGTCAGGCTGAAATGTTATACAAGGTTACAGAAATGAATTATTCTGCCATTTAATTTGCTGATCCAATTAATTGCATTATCTGATTATGATGGAATTTGTTAATAATTGCCAGCACATGTTCCTAATTTTGTGTAGCTCAAGTGTCCACTGGACCGAGTCCTTACCCCTCTTAGTCCATTTGCCCCACTTCTCTATTGTTTATGCTGATTTTCAGCAAGATGCTGTTACAAAAAAAACACCTTACTAAAAGACTCACAAGGAAGTTTATCAATTGTGACCTAAAGTCATATAAAATGCTGACACAAATATTCTCATTAACTGAAAGGAGACTAAATTTTATGCAGCAGATTCAAAACAACAGCTGCAAAGCATTGACTTGCAGTTCACACACACGGGGATGCAAATGCAAATTATTTAATATTAAATCAAATATAGTTATAATAAACTACTTGCATTACTGCAATATATTATAATGAATTGGACATTTAAGGGCTTTATTAAAATTAATACAAAATGAAATTGTTTCTGTGAAAATAATTAGGAATTTGAGTTTTAATGAGAGCCAGATGAATAAGAAACGTCACTATTTTGTTTTAATTAGGAAGTTAGGCCAGGCACCTAAACATATTTGTTTGGAATTTGTTCCTTTAGGGTAGGAGTCCAAGTAAAGTTGACTTAATAAATACAACAACCAGAGTTTATACTGAATGCGCCTAGAAACATATATTTTTATAAAGCTGATATTCTTTGCGCATATACCTTTTTTGTCATTTTTTTCTAACATTTCAAACCTTGTGACTTTTGTGAAGAACTGCAATGAAATGACAAGCGCACTGTACAACACAGTCATATGAGACTGAATTAACTGGGTTATTGACTGCAGGTATTCAAGGATGACCAACACTTTTAGCCCAATATCTGTAGATTGCAATTGGCCTTGGTTCTACTCAAATCGAGTGATATCGTCAATACTTTTCTTTACCCACCATCAATAAGGCCAGATAAGGCAAGTCAACTCTTTGCAGGTTTCTAACGCCAAAGGCAAGATGCAGAATGTGCAAAACAGTCCAGGAGGGGAAAGAAATGTGATTTGTTGTCTTTCCTTTTCAGTTTCAGTCAAAAGAGACTAAAATAGAAAGCCGTTAAGGAAAGCGTCTTCTTAAGGCAACATTAGGCAACATGAGGAAACATTAGGCAACATAAGGCAACATTTTACATTTCTTTCATTTATCAAATAAGTTGATGAAAATGTCAAGTTGCTTTTTATGTCATTGGAAATGAATAATAAAACAGTGTGCTGGTGGACAGCATGAGATATATTAATGCTTTTTCATATCACCCATAGTGTGTTTCTCATTATATGGTAACAATGTTCCCTGTGTTGAAAACACATAAATAGCTTTAACTGCATGGTACTTTATCAGATGTTTTGTACTTAAAGTAATTTTAGGTAGTATGTCAATGGAACTGTGTGTGCCTATAATTGCAGTAAGAAAGTTGGTTTCAGTTCCTAACATGATCAAAATGTGCTGGAAAACAAGGTTTTTTTTTACTTAAACATGAGCTATGAATGATGGAACACATCTGCAATTTCAGCTCAGTGTCACATCACTAGACATCGGTGGAAATTGGCTTAAAGAATGAACAAAATGTCTCTAGTCCTGAGTGTTTTGTGGGGATGAATGGGCTTAACAAGGTTTGTGGGTGCAAACCCCATCCCTCCCCCCTCCCACTCACTCCTTTGGTAGTGGAAATTGAGAAGTCAATGGACTCACAGGGGTCACCAGGGTCAGCCCTGCAACTTGCACGCTGTTCAAAACTGTCCTCTGTTAGTCTTTCAGCTATTTTGTAGATGGAAAAAACACTCTCTAACAAACAAATCCATTTTTGCTCGTATTTAATTTTTGGCAGGTCGCTCTATTGCATTGACCCAATTCAACATCTTTTATTGTCTGTGAAACTCTTGACTAGTAAGCAAACAAAAACAAAAGTTTCAAAGCCTTTATTTTTCTTTGTGTGCATTTACAACAAATGTTATCAACAGTTAGCAGTTATAATTAGTTAACAGTCTTGATGGACCTCTAGTTCTGATCCATCCTAGCCAAAGCCAATGATACGGTCTGGTGCAAACCATATAATTTAAGCTTCCTGTGTGTGTTTTGGACAATGTGTTTTGCCTAAGCCTTGCTATCCCAATTATACTATTAGGGTGTTTTTGACAAGCCAAACATTACATTACGTTTTAAAGCATATGCTTCAACAATTAAATCAATCAGCTAATCTGAACATAATATGGATGTGCTAAAATAACACATGTGTAGGCTTTATTTATCAGTCTTTCTACTACTGTTTTTATTTTGTTTCATAGGCTACAGCTGTTGGTTTTGGATGTGTCTCTTGTGCACTTTGCCATTGTACCAACAGTGCCCCCAGTGTTGGATCCCGAGATTTTTTTTAACAAGAAAATGTGAGTAATAGAGGAGTTTATGTCCTTTTCTTAAAGATAAGACAATCTGAAACAACAGGGCTTCCGTCCATCGTAAGATGTTCATAAACGTTATTGGTTATATAATTTTAATGTAGACCTTAATGTAGGCTGAGTCTTTTCTGTCACTTGATGTTGTCAGTGTGACAGCAACTAATGTTAGGCTACAAGTCAAGGCAAACTGTTGTTTCCCACAGGAGACAACTTGGCCTATGGCTAGTGTGGCCTTGAATACTATCGCATCAATATCTGTATAGGCTGCTAGGCCTATTACTAATTCTACAACTAAAATAATAATAATAATAATAATAATAATAATAATAATAATAATAATAATATTTTTTTGTCTTTGCTATTGCTGTTGTTGGATTTTGGCATTATAATGAATGTTCGCATCGCATTGATATCGCAAAGGAAAAAAAAAGCTTTAATGAAGACTTAAGTGACCATTAGGCATGTAATAGTGTAAACGTCAAAGGCATCAATTCATTTACCCGCATATCGTGTGGATATACATATAATAATAACTCAGACACTATTTAACAACGTTTTGAAAAATGGATACACAGCTCACCACCCAAAAGTAAGCGCATTCCATCTTATACATTTTGATAACGGGTTCGCCCCTGAAAGTCTCATTATCACCTTAATAGGACCCGGTTACTCCGTGACACCCAACCGCTCCATCTCATCAAGGAAATCGCTCTTCAATGCTGATTATTTTATTTGGGACCCTAATTATACATCTTTCGAATATATCACGTCGTAATCGTCTCCACATGGAGGGCCACAAGTTTAATTAAAGAATGAGATGCAGAGCCTTGCTACCTGCTTTGCAGAATGGAGAATGAGTGCCTTCTCTGCAAATATCTATCCTTCTGTCTCTCTGCTCCTTCTCCCCGTCAGGAGCGAATGTAAACGGAAAATAGAGCTATGATTTTCAGCTGCAGGTCCAAAACCAACCAATTTTCTCTGCGCGAAATATGATTCTGGCATACGCTGTTGGAAATTTAGTTTGCGAATGGAAGCCCCCCTTTTCCCCTCGAGCATGTTATTTATTTAAAACTCGGTGGACCTGTAAGACAGAGAACAAACAAGATCACGTCTGCTTTATTCAGATTTTTTTTGCATAGTTTAAGGTTGGAGTGAGGTAGATTGATAAAACAGAAGAAAGAGTGAAAGAGAGGGATCAATTTGTTTTCAATTGCCTTTTCTTTTTTATGTAATCTGTCTTTGTAATATTACACATCATAGCATGTAGCTTTTTATGGGCCCATTGTAGATATTATTTTTTCTGCCAGATATATTTAGTATGTTTTTGTTTTATTTTTTACATATTGGCTTCCATTGTTAAGGAGAGTTCAATTTCATGGTAGTTGGAGTTGGAGTGAAAGACAAAACATTAAAAAGACAAAATGGCATTACTGTATCGGCTATGACTTGTCTCACATGAAATATGACTGTTACAACAGGAATTTATTGCCACCACTGATAAAATCAACAAGATTATAATATCTTAATAACAACAACAACAAAAACAGCAATAATAATAATAATAATAATAATAATAATAGTAACCACAGCAATAATAGAACAGCATACCAATAACATTAACAATAACAATAATACTACTACTACTACTACTACTAATAATAATAATAATAATTCAATATTAACAATAACAACAATATTTTATTATTATTATCATTGTTATTATTATTATTATTATTATTATTATTATTATTATTATGGTTACATAATACCTTCTAGTCATTAAGTCAGTTAAATAATTACATTTTAAAATGTTAATATTATGTTGGTATTATACTATATTAAACTGTTTCTATGATTATGAGTATCTGACGTATATGGTAGCTGTACATTATTATTATTATTATTATTATTATTATTATTATTATTATTATTATTTCCTCTAACTTGATGGCGAATTCCAGTTGGAGCATTCCATGAACCTTTACGCTTTTAATAGCCTAGCTGTGACACGTGTTTCATTTTGTTTTACTGCAGCTACTTATTGCCAAACATAAGCCAATAAATACTGAGGGTTAAAGTTTGTACAGGGCTGTAAGTATAACATCCAAACATGTTAGCAGTTACAATAGCAAATATACGATATCGACCCTAATCATTTAAATACACGACATTAAAATGCGTCTAAACAATTACGAGGAAGCAGCCAGTTTCCCGTAATGTAAGTGCAGCTATCATAAAGCGCAGATTTTCTTTCTATGCTACCATCATGATTCCTTGCCATTCTTCCGTGAGAACAGCGGCGATGATTGGTGTATTTTATTTCATCCTTTAATTAAGGAAGAAAAACATCACTGACCCTCAAATCTTGCGTGTGACTTGCGCATCATATCATCCTAGTATCCGATAGACTGGAAATTCCGCAGCGTCAAGTTGAAGTGGTTCCTCTCCCTTTGTGTAAGTGCAGTCTTCGCATTTAAGCCTATCGTCCTATTCAGGAGCAACCACTGCCGGTCTCAGTGCTATAGGAAGGTTTTCTTCATGAAAAAAGATCAGGCTACTCTACACCGACTAGTCTGAAAAAAGGCACAAAAAAGGCCTGAAAGGACGCTTCTTGTCGCTTCAACGCATCCTTTGTGCGCTATGCGAGAGTGCACGGCCAAGCAGATTAAATTTACGGCCGTTCATAACACATGCAAAGGGAGCTTCTGCAAACACAAACGATACAAACGTGCGATTACAAGGTCAATATGTAATCTCTTTGTTCATGGCGAGATCACCCGGACAGTCTCAGAACCAAATCGGCCATGAAGTAGCAATACATACGTGTTTAAAATAGCCTAATGAGTTTTTTCCAAGATGTCTTTTAATTCATTTATTTTAGTATTAGGATGGTGGGTCTTCAATCCTTGTTCAGCCAATCTGCTTCAACTTGTGCGCTTAATTTCCTGATATAATTTGTAACACGACCTCCTAACTTATCAGTGAAGTCTAAACAGCACTAAATTGGTACAAATTTATGCTGATTTCATTCCTAATAAACGTGATAAAAGCTTATAGATTTGGCACTAATTACCTTAATGCCTAATGATCTTGAAAATTGCACTGGTTAGAAATATATTACCAATCTGAAATATGTTGTTGGCTGAGGAGGAAGAAAAAAAGAAAACAGAGAGAAAAGATGGATCGCTTAGCTCAGAATTAAGTCCTATCTTACATCAGTGTGATAATAGATTCCAGTGAAGTCTCAGCTATGGCAGGGTAAAATGTTTCTCTCCATTCGCTGTTATTTCCTTGAACCTCCTAGGTCTATCGGCCGATGAAAGAATGTAGGTTAACATATGTAGCATCATCGTTAATACCGATTTACAACAACAGGTAATTTTTACGTAAAATGTACGTTTTGTCCGTGTGTAAGTGTTTTTCTTCTGTTTCTAAACCATAGAGAGATTGACCCAGTCAGCCTAAACTGTGTGTGCTTTTGGTATGAAACAACAATAAATCAGATTTGAAACTAATGAGACACTTATTGTGGATGAGTCTGGATTGTGGTTGTTAGTGGTTGGTTGTGTGGGCTCTTGAGGATGACATTTCCAGACTCCGTCTCTGATTGGTTCTTATTGGAGGAAGCTCATGGGTTCACTCAACTATTAAGCGCCTCCCTGCTCCAGTAAAGAACATTATAATGCGAGGTGCCGCCTTTTTAAACACAAGTTGAATTTTCTCTCATTTAGGCTATATATGCTTTTAACTAGTTTTAGGCTGTAGTGTTGTTTTTGGGGGATTTCACCCTGGACCGGTGCGGGATGCTATCTCACGCCGACCTCCTGGATGCGCGTCTCGGTGAGTTGAGATGGCTGAAGTCCGGTGTTTAACCGGACGACTTTTAAACATGAAATGAGATTTCGACCGTTTAATTGGGAATTCAATTTAATAACTCGCGAGAATTTGCCTAGAAATTAGACGTATTTGCCTTGTAATAAGCCTACTTTGTTTAAAATTTGTGACACACTAATTTAATTTGATTTCAGAGATTAAATTAATAACTATATGCTTCACTAACACGATTTTGATGCAATGAAAGGAATACGATCATTCATTTCTTAAAGTGGTCAGTGATAAGGAATGGCGTAGAGAGAACGCTTTAGAAGCAAACTGAACTCCAGTTTATTTCCAGGCATGAAGGATGCATCCGAGCTTCTTGGACATAGAGAAGTCTTGAAGTGTCGACTTGGAGGATCGGACACTGGACACCCAGGCGACATGGCCCCGGGTGGGGATGCTGTTGAGGGCACAACACTTCTCCCAGGAGATGATATTAATAGTGCTGGATCCAATCCTTCCGGTATGCAGGTCAATTCAAAAGATCAAGAGAAACACCATCAGCAGATCTCCAACCAGTCGAACGGGCAACAGACTCAGCAGAAACAGAAACGTCACCGGACCCGTTTTACCCCAGCTCAGCTTAACGAGCTCGAGCGGAGCTTCGCTAAGACCCATTACCCTGATATCTTCATGAGAGAGGAGCTCGCACTTAGAATCGGTTTAACGGAGTCGCGAGTGCAGGTGAGCTATTTTTCCATCTGGATATGTTTTGTTGTCATTATTCAGTTTGTGAATCGCTGAAGGACATAACTATGGGTGAAATCCGATTCTAGAAACTTGCCTGAGCTTGTGGAACAGATTCCTTCACTTGGTTTCCATGGAATGTCCACTGAACCAGTGACACTATATAGTCATAAAAACAACAGTAACAAAAATACAAGACTAGTGCTTGCTATCCAAGGCATAGCCTATAGGTCAATTTCAAGTAATCCCCTAAATAACTCACAGAATTTTCCGATGTAAATTGTAGTGATACTGAAATAAGATGAGATATAGACGAGTTCTCCCAACAGTTTGCTTCAGGTGGAACCTCAGAAATAGGAAATAGTCTCATGCATATAAACTTCGTATATAATACTTCGCTTTTATACAGCTATGCAGAACAGGCTTTGCATAAGTGTTTGTCTATGAAATTAGCAGGCGAATACAAAAGTAAATGATCATGTGCGTGACATAAACAAAACATTATCATCAACAAAACCCAGCATTATTTATTAACAGCCTGAGTTATTATCATGAATGTGAAAATAATGCAAATAGCATAGGCAATTGAAGATTTAGACTGCAATTAGTCAGAAATACTATTACCCATAACATGTAGTCCATGCTCCAACGTGCATGTCACGCTTGGAGCTTGTAAAATTTCTTAGTGGACAGTCCGTCCAAATTGTGCAATATTTTATTATTTTTAGTGCAATAGGATAAACCTCAATTACGCTATTCTCCCTCCGAGAAATGGACCATAAAATATAATATCTCCATAAGAGGAAGGACAAACTGCATTGTTGACAGCTTTTTTAGCCTATATAATGCATTCTTGTGCGTAACATGATTTATACCCTCCGCTTTCACAGCTGACTACTTGAAATGAATTAAAGATAAAACTTTTAATGTGATGTTCCGGCTACCAGCGCCCATTAATCATTAGCCCTATGAGCTGAGGTCTCTATAAACCTCTGGATAACACGGAGACTTCCATTATTATCACGCCCTGTTTGCACAGAGAGAAAATGCCGTTATGGTTGAATTAAGCTTGAACGGAGTTGGGATGCATTTTTTGCAGATAGGAACGAGCAGCCAATTAAAAAGAAAGACTGAAAACTAGATATATTATAATGAACGGCAACTGAGTGCTATTTTTTTGCGTCACTGACATTTTTATCCAGGTGGTCGTATGATGACTTTCACACGCGGTATCTGCGGGAAAGACAAAAAAAAAAATATTGTGTCACGTTTTATTGGACATTACAATAATGCGCACTACACACCCTATAATATAACCACATAATCAACTGTTTTCGCTGCCCTCATTAGATGAAGCTTACTTGATGTTTCATCATTATCTCCTTTTTTCTTCCAGGTCTGGTTCCAGAACCGACGTGCCAAGTGGAAGAAGCGCAAGAAGACCACTAATGTTTTCCGTGCACCCGGCACCTTGCTGCCCACGCACGGCTTGCCCCAGTTCCCATCAGCGGCGGCGGCTGCAGCAGCAATGGGGGATAGTCTATGTTCTTTTCATGCCAATGACACCCGTTGGGCGGCAGCTGGTATGCCCGGGGTTTCACAGCTCCAACTACCGCCAACCCTGGGTAGGCAGCAGGCCATGGCCCAGTCCCTGTCCCAGTGCAGCCTGGGAGCAGGTCCCCCTCCAAATTCGATGAGCCTCTCCAACGGGTTGTCATCTAACGGGTCTGGCCTTCAATCCCACCTGTACCAACCCACATTCCCCGGGATGGTCCCAGCGTCCCTTTCTGGCCCCACTAATGTCACCGGCTCTCCCCAGCTCTGCAGCTCCCCGGATAGCGATGTGTGGAGAGGGAGCAGCATCGCTTCTCTGCGCCGCAAAGCCCTGGAGCACACGGTTTCTATGAGTTTCACCTAATGATGAACGCTCTGTGTGTGTTTTTTTATTCTTTCAACCCCGCCATTTTAAACAGAGGGAACGATTACTCAGGTTCTGAAATTCGTCACGAGAAATAGTCGATGAGAACTGACGACGTGCCAATAGCATTTCATACATTTCTATTATTTTCTCTACTCTTAATTGTATTTTGCACATTATCAGTAAAAATACACTCATTAATTGGATCCTAAATAACCCTCTGTACTTAAACTTTCGTCTATTGGGCTATTTATTTGATGTATTTAACTTATTTATGTACAGTATTTATAGACAGGCAGTCGTCATATTATGTAGGGGTCGCGTATCTGTGGTTGTAGGTTTTTAAGAGTCTTTTAAAAAGTATCACATCAGATTTGGTTTTGTTTCGTTTGGTTTGACTAATCTTAAATTATTTTCAAATTATTTAACAAGACTGGGACATTGTTTCCAGTTCCACATGCACAGCATGCGAGACTTGGGTTAAGGTTAGACAGTGTAGGCCGAAAAGGACTTTACGAACTTCATTTTTTGTAGGCTGTAAGAAACACCGCAAAAAAAGGGAACGAATAAAAAATTACCATTTTACAACTTCGGCTGCATGTGTTGGCCGAAAAAAAAACAAGGCGAAATGACAAGACAAAAGTTATGTTTAAGATGAGATGTTTGTATAAGCATTCTTGTTAACTGATCTATTAATTTATTTGTGGTATGTTTACTGTCTGTGCTTATTACTGAAATAGGGTTCTTAACTGTTTGACTTACACCAAAAGCATCTCACTGTTACTTTAACAGGTTTATATGAAATTATTGTAAATGGATAAATAAATATCATTTTCAGTACGTCAAATTAAGAACGTCTCCGTCTTTTAAAGTGAGTCACTGGGTGATTGAAATAAGTATTGTGTTTATAAATAAGTATCGTTATTTGTTGGGAATTCTCCGCTGCAGGAGAACTGATTTCACTTGTAAGAAAACTGACTGACTAGTTATTATACTGAGTGACTAGCTGTTTTAACCTATCAACACGAAAAATGAATTTCTAGCGCGCAGAATTCTCAGTATTTTCAGTCGATTTTGAGAGCTACTCCATCTGTTTTTATCATTATTGCTATTATTGCAACATTGTTATTGCTTTGATAGACCTGCAGCTAAACTGTCAGAATAGCAGCAAGGCTTTTGAGGTAGTTAAAAATGAGGAAACTACATAAACACAAACCGAACGCGCAACTCATCACTTAAATGTGACAGATGAGTAATTTACGCAGTAGAATGAATAATTAATGTACCTGTAAAAGAGGCTGGTCTCGGTTGCGTGTGGCACGCAATAACTCATGTAATATTAAAATAAATGTGCTATTTTTGTACAATTATGGCTTTCACACAATAGCATGGTATCAACTTATATAATACGTTTTAGGTAGAATAATCAAATCTCAATGCACCCAAACACAGTTTGCCCGTATAAATCTTGGCCTCTTCTCTGTCAAAGGAGATGAGACCCAAATGCTTAAGCGTTGATAAGCTATTTGGCTATAAAGGTAAACCGAGCCTTTAAAACGTGTGCTTGCTAATGCTCTGGCTTTGGGTTACGATAAGCCATTTTGGTATTTTCGACTGCGCAAAAATGAATATACGTATACCGCTGGTGGACGACGGTCGGTTAACAAAACCATGTGTTTATATCTCGGTATTTTCCTCTAATTACGATGATTAATGAAACAACGAATGAGGCATTCAGACCAGCAAACGTGTCTCAATATGAGAGTTGGCATGGTGATGGAGAGGCAAGGTCGGACACTTGGTTAGCTGGCCAACCATTGAAACAATAAGGATAGGTTAAGTCCCATTATACACAGTAAGCTAACATAATAAGGAGCAAATTAATTCTAGTACTGCTGCTTAAATTCTTAAAACAAGAAATGTGTGTTTTTACGCATATGATCCACATGGATACCAAAAGTTTAAGAAGACAGATTTAGGCTGTAAGCTTCCAGCTTGAATTAAATTTAGCTAATGCTGAATTAGTTCCGCTATTGGATCTACCTTAATTCTACCTTAATTTTCCCCGCCAAATGTGTAGTGTGGTAAAGGTCGCAAGTTCTAGAAGTCATTACCAAAAACAGAGTCTAATACCAGGCTTGTCCTATTAAACATGCAGCCCATACAAAATAATAATACCAAACCAACATTCTGAGCTTAAACTATATTAGTTACTTAGATTACTTCGTGCTCCAGGTATTTTGGAGTATGGCCAATTATTTGAAATCTGTCATGTAGGCCTTGCTGTCTGAGGGAGGATACAGTTTAAACTGTTGGTGGAATGCCATTAAGGTTGTTAATTGGCTGCTAAATGGTTTGACAGAAGTCCCTTATGAGACGTGTTTCAGTAGCGCGGTTAGCACTGGATTAAAGGGCACATCTGTGGAATGATATATTCAGCACACTAATATCCATTAAGGACATGTCTCCTAGACAGGGGCACCAGGCACCATTCATAACAAAGTCTTAACAAATCTATAGATCGAAATCCCCCTATAAATACAATAGATGTATAAATTTATTGTGCAGCTATGTGAACATATGTTGCCCTGTAGCTCAAATCACCATGATTTTGTAAGATGTAAGTAGATTTACTATTTTAAATAAGCACTTATTTGTCACTCTTTTTTCACATTGTAAATATATTCACTAACTTGATTAGATTTAGGCTGTTGAAGCATTTTCTTGTCTCACGCCTATTACAGTGCTTACTATGAATCTAACAACAACCTGCATAAATATTACTTTCTTGGGGACCATTCTACACCTGTAATTCATAAACCTGTGTAAACATCCCTTGTTGCTTTGGCTTTTGATAGTGGAACAGTGGAGACGAGGGGTGAGTCTTCTTTACATATCGGTACCCCGGGTTCCCTGGGCAGTTGCCTATGTGTCTTGGATACAAGCACTGCCTCCCCCCACTGACCTTGTAGTATATGTCAAATCCTCTGGCAAGTCTTCCATGCCACATAATGGCATGTTGGTTTTATTTATTTATTTATTTATTTTTTTAACTCATCAATATGACATTGGCACTGGGGTTTCAGACAAACGATTTGGAGTGATCTGAAGGTCGTTTCCCCATAAACCCTCCATAATAATTATCACGCTCTTATACCAGATCAGTAGCTGGAGGAATGTGAGCCAAGCCTGCCAGGCAACAGCAAGAGTTTTTTCTTTTCTTTTTTTTGAGCTTATGATTGAAACCAGTGATGACTCAGTGATGAGCATATTGGGGGGTGTAGGTAAATCATGTTTCTGAAATAATTTGTTCCATTTAGCATCCTCTCCTCTCCGCATGTGGTAGACTAAAATAGTGCAGCGCCGAACGGTGTCCGAGTAACCAGTATAGCAGCAGTTGGTGTGCTTGTAAGACACACATGCACATGTGCTTTTTCCTCTTTTTTTCTTTTCCCTCTTGTTTTTATTCTGCCTGTATTTGTCACTCACAAAAGGGACCTGGTCAGACTTGACAAAGCCTGACTGTCCTGTAACCATCTTAGGTGCACACCTTGGGCCGGCTGCGGTGGTATGACATATCTGACATCAAGAATCACAAGGTGAACTCTAGCAGCCCCCCCCCCACCCCCACCCCATCCCCCCCTCTAGATCCACAATGAATTCCCAGGGATAGCAGCTAAAAGCCACTGGGCTGATGTTTGATTGTGTCAACAGCCAAGCTTAACTGGATGAACGGCACATCATTAGCTGCCAAATCTCTAAACTTAGAGCCTGAAGCTGTTTTAAATCCTCCCCACAGGTGGATTTCTTTAGTCCTTTCTCTTTACCTAATATTTTCACTGCACTGCAAGCCGCACAGAGGAGAGCTATGATCAAACAAGGACAATCAAATTGGCCTCTCTTACAGATACAGTATGGCACACATCTTTATACACAGTTATAAACCAACATACACAGTGTAAAAGAAGACAGTGCATATTTTCTCAGCTTAACGAATAGAGCTACAGAGACACAATCAAAATGGGCGTGTGTTCATGAATAGAGCTGGGCTGATAACACAAACTGTGTGTTGTTAATGAATTCAGTGCGAGAAACCATTTCAAACCCAGATCATGCCTTACTCAATGCCGGATTAATGAATAAAAAACTCAGTCAATGCTGCATTATGTTCATTTGATAATGATTAATATGAGACATGAGTCAGAAACACTTACTATAATTCCCTAATTGCACATTTTTAGATCAAAACGATGGAAGGTTGGTGAATGAGTAATTACACATTAAAAATTAGAGTACTATTTCAGGTAGAGTAAACAAAAATATATAATTTTGCAACATACTGTATGTATAACACAGTCATTGTTTACTTCTGCACACGGTTTATGTATACTGTGATACACTAGGTGCTAAATGACTATAATGCCACAATACAACAGTCCAGACTAATTCAATATAATATAAAGACAGAGTATCAAACTGGTCATGGAACCGTCAGATTCAACTTCGAGGTCTCATTAGGCAAGGCCCTTATGTCAGACATCCTTTATCCTACACATTGAACACAACAACCTGCGTGGCTCAATACCATGCCATTATGGGAAATCATTTAGTCAAGCAGGTTTCTGCTTCAAAACTGTTCATATGAAGTCAATGAACATTTTAAAGCTACCCACATACATTTCCCAAAGTCACTATTTCCATTTTTGTACTTAGTTTTATTTGATGAAAGACAGTGATTTCTTGACATTCTAACCAAGTACACAAATAATAGACACACTCTAGAATATTAATGACTGTAATGAGCTGAGATAGATTTAAAAACAATCCTCCCACCATAATCACATGGCTTTAGTTGACGGGAAAAACCACCACCTTCATCTCCAGCCAAAACAAAGCAGGTCTCATCCACTGCTGGTACAATGGAGCCTGTTCCTGACACTCCCAACAGATGTTAAATTATATTATTCAAATATAACAATTAGTTTCACTCTCTCTGGGGTTAATGAGTTTGTGGACGTGTAACCCGTTGTTCATTAAACAATTTTTCACACGCTGATGGGAGAACTCATGAACAACTGATGACCACCAGTCCACATTCTCTAGGAGTGAAATCTAATTGAACAGGCTAAGGAAGACAAACAAAGGAATGCAACATGTTTAATATTTATAACTGACATTATACACAGAGATGAAAATCTCTGTGTATAAACTAGATTTTAGAATTGATTAAGTATATGTCGCAGTAGCTATACTTCACTCTACATTTAGGTGTTGCTCGCACAGCACTGTTTCTTACTTTTCTGCACACTGGTATCTTGCATGCTAGTGCTTGTGGAGTGAAAGTGTGGAGAAGGGACCAGGTTAGAGGACTGCCTTTTTTTTAGCGCCAGGGCATAATGCTGAGTGCAGAATTTTACTGACAGGCCCCGACCATTCCTTTCTTTGTCAGTCGGGGATGGAATCAATTATCTGTTAATTGGTGACATGTTTTCCACCTGCACCTTTTGTCTATTTGAAATGGTTGCTACTGGAGAGAGAGAGAGAGAGAGAGAGAGAGAGAGAGAGAGAAAGAGAGAGAGAGAACACTTTATCCTTTTTGTTTTTTGTGTGCTATGTTTGTGCCAAAGGGCTTGCTGTATGTGCCACTGTGGTGGTGTATAGCTGCTAAAAATGTCCCTATACACAGAGCCAACTCGTCCTCTAAGTGTTATCAACTCGGCCTTCAGTAAGCACATGAAATAAGGACACGGCACAAGGAGGTAGGAGAAAAACAATACACTGACTCTTATGTAAATAGGTGCGTTTTGACCTGCGAGAATCTGTCACAGTAATGTCAGAGTGTTCCTTTATTGGTCTCCAAGATAAGCTACTGTAACATTCTTTAGTGCAATTTTGGCATCCTTACTGGCTATTGGCCCTATTTGCTTGAAAAATACTCATTGATCAAGTGAACTAACGGATAAAATAGGTTTGGTCAACTTCAATATATTTGTTACTGTTTATGAATCAATCCAATTGAAAAATATATATCATGTTCCGAGGTTGAAATATACTCTAAATCATGTATTTTTAAGGTTAATAGCCAATAATACCTTTTGAACTTGAACAATGTACTAATCATGCTACATTCATTCAGCTCACTGTATAGCAATGTTGTCACCAACAAATCTTGCGAGCAGTGGCAGCGCATCTGGTGAGGGATGAAGCTTCTAATCTCGGAAGGGCGGCCATTATCTCTTCACAGAATTTGTGATTTACAGCGAGCGTGAGGAACATGTGACAAACTTCCACAGTCTCAGCTTGCACTGGTAATCCCTGGAGACCACATAATTCAATGCAATGTTGATTCTTAGGTCACAATTCCATAATGATACTTTGATATATTGCAGTTTTGACAGTTCCTGCTTAAGAAGTAGCACTAGACAAATCTATACAACTGCACATATATTGCCAAACCCTAGGTTTTCCCAAATACCTAAGAACTGAGACCTTAGGAAATAGATATGACTATTATACTAGTACCAGTACAATATCATCAACCAGTATAGATTCAATATGGGAGAATATATTACAAAGAAATGCAATTGGAATGATTCATTGACATATTGTTTATTCAAATACTTTACTGAGGAGATATTTCCTATCTGGCCCTAGTTTCCAAAATTGAAGAAGGCAGAAACAGGACCAACCTACCTACACATGTAGGATGGGGGATGCTAGACTCGCACGTGTGAGTGCATTGCTGTAACAGACAGCAGTGAAGGTGCTATCAAATATTTCTTGAAACAAAGGGAAATACACAGGCTCAGAGTGTCTCCCTGGATCACTCGCCGCCCTCAAAGGCATCCATCTTCATCAAGCACCATCTGCTCTGAGCTCCTGCCTCTCTCATTCTCGCCTCTCTCTCTCCCTCTCTCCTGTGAGCGTGTGTGTATGTGTGTATATATATTTGACATGCTGTCTCTGTGTGTGTGTGTGTGTGTGTGTGTGTGTGTGTGTGCAGGCCCCTGTGCAGGCGTGCTGTAGCCGATTCCAATTTGATTTTTTAATGACAATCTTGGAGTGAAATTAATATAGGAATTTGTGAAGACCATGTCAGGTATTGAATGGCTTTAGCTAAATATATAAGATAATGCACCTGGCAAGACTCCATCCCCGTAGAAAACACACATAAAAGAACATTATTCATGCATTCTTTTAAGTATGGCCCCATCATGTGATTTTCTTTATGTCTTCACATATAATAATTACAAAATGATGATGGATGTGAAGTGATTAAGACTATAGTTAAGTGATAAATTGTGGTGAGGCAGAAGTAAATCAAGTTGATTAGAGGTTTTTATGTGTTTGTTGATAAACTCCTCAGTGTTGAAGCACATGAGAAAATTTATTTGGAATGAGACAAACAAAAGGAGTAGCAACAGCAAAGAAAAAAAAAAAACCCTGGAAGCCTAATGAACGCTAACACGTCTATGTGGCTTACCCGCCTGGTGCTGACTACAGCGCACAGACAGGAAGGCTGCTTATTTCTGTCGAGAGTCCAGTTAATGGGTGCAATTTGGGTCATTAGGAGTCTATGAGGGAATTGTCGACTCTTAAAAAAACCCTCACAATTCACGTTCGGCACACATGACAACAGCACTAGAATGCAATCAATACAATTTTGGAGCTAAATGACTTGACTGACAAGTGAAACACAATACTTGCATACACACACACCTGCACGCAAACACCACACACACACACACACACACATACCCCTCAAGCATGAGCCTAAATAGCCTAATATGATGTCTTGTAAAGGTATATAGCCTATATATAATGTATCAAACTGTGGTATGTACCTGTACATGTGTAACTGTAACCATATACAACATATAAAACAAATCTACACCAAGATATAATATTTTTGGGTAGGCTACCTGTAGTTTATTGGGGCTGACCTGGCATTCAGGTAGGGTAAAGGGAGACAACTTCTTTCTCCTAGCCTTAGGAAACTAAACAATTACATGCATCTAGGACTGATTTAAATCATAGGTGAAATAGATTGAAGTGTATTGATGAAAGGAAAATATCCACACAGTCTTTCTCTGATACCATGACACTGTTAAATCTGATTATTTAACCACTGGAACCTTAACATCCATACAGAAAAAAAGATTACGGTGAAGCATGACCATTCAATCAGACTGCATCAAAATCTCCCAATGATATCCGACACCCCTTTTTCAGGGTAGCCATGACAGCGCCCTCCTGCTTTTTGTGTACGTTAACCACATATGTATCACCTCTCCTCTGTTAGCCGGTTTTTATGCTTTTTGCGTTATCCCCAACAGCACACGGCACACTGTCAGACCTCACCTGCCAACCTGTCTGCTGCCCTTGAGCTATTCTATTAGTGCATGGAAAGCACCTTCCAGCCCCTGACAAGTGCTGCAGATCCACACTAAATCAAAACCCAGTGCCAGGCAGGCATGTAAGCCACCATGAAGGTCACAGCCATCAGGCGCATGCCGTCTCAATCCGAGGAGAGAGGAGACACCCGTGACGAACAGGGGATCTTCTCTCTCCGGGAGCGGTCTACCTGTCTCGCGCCTGAGTGATAGGTCGTTAGAGCGATATGTGAAAATGTCTGACCAACGTTTTTTGAAAAATAAAAAATACATGGAAGTGGTAAAAGTGTCATATGCTTTCTTATTATTTCTCACACACTCAGACACACATCCACACACACGATTCCCTCACCTTAATTCAGCCAGCGGTCTCTGAAAAAATACAAACATCCACACAACAATGTATGATTGTGCTGGATGATTGGAATTAATCTGTCGCCATTTGTTTCATTGTAAAACATGCTCATGATTTCCTTCTCCTCCGATGGTACTTTTTAAAATCAAGCCGGGGAGTTCAAAGAAATACGTGTTATCTTTGTAAGCACTGCCACCTCCTGGCCAAAGTGAAGCTTAAATGTAGGGCCTACAAAATATTCAACAACTGGAGATAATTCATGGTCAGAAAAGAATGGAAAGCCTAACTCGGTACTCACGAAATGTGATATATGACATCTACCTCGATTAAATCAGGTAAATTAGGAGAATCAGCCTTGTTCATAACCATGTGTTAGTTCCTCTCAATTCTGTTGAAGCAAGGAGTAATGCCTGCATATAGGATAGGCTACCTTTCCAGATTTGGCTTCTGATAGTGTAAAATCTTCGTAAAGTGGACATTTGTCACATTCATAATGATAATAACATACCATGACATTTGTACAATATCAATTAATATATGTAGGCCTACTGTAATTTAAAACTTAAAACATAAATAATTAAAAAGCCTGTGTTTGACCTGTCAGTCACATTCACAGCATGAAACTTCCCTGCACCACAATGACGTGACTGTTCATACACAGAAATTATTGTGTTAGTTTACACTCCCATCTAATGAGTCAGTGTAATGTAGGGGTAACCACCCCACACAGATTTTAATGTAATTTCTGCAGACATTCTGTTTGTTTTTCAGTTTGTAGCCTACATTGTATGTTTGTAATAGCCAACACACAGTAGGCTATCCAAGCTCTGAAAACTACCACACAATAAAAACACAACATATAATGTTTCAATGCCCTTGAGTCAAATGAAGATCAACTGAATTGTTACTCCCAGTAGTATAGGCTGCTCTATCGCAAGCTGTTTACCTCAGGTGCTTGTTCCCATGCAACCACAGGAGGGTTTCAAATATTGCTTCAAACACAGAATTTTGTGAATGTGTTTATGATCCCCCTGCGTCCCTGTGGTGGCCTTGGCAAGGGAACAGGAAGGAAAAGAAGCTGCCTTAGCCGTCACTTGTGGAGAATTCATTCAGACGTGTCTGCCACCAAATGCCATTGGAAATGTGATCATTTGGGGCCTAAAGCATGGTACTGAGCTTAAACCCTTATATAACTGCAACTCTGGCTCCATGCCCTGGAGGGCCCGTGAGTAATGCGCGCTCTGCATTAGCACTGAGACACTGTTTGCTCTGCTGCGGTAAGGACAAAATGTAAAAAAAAAAGGGCTTGATGGCAGAGGCACAAATTAGCTTAAGGCTTATTGTGAACTGTAGCAACCCTCCACAAGGCCTGCTTCCTCTCAGCTCTGATCTTCCTAATGGGTATGTGTGACAGATAAGCAGGAGGCTTCAAACATTATCAATGGGTTTGGGCAGCATCTGGTAGCCTAAAGCATGTCACATAATATTTTAATATGATTATACTAAGATGTTTAAATATGCAACGTTAAGCAAATGTAAATGGTTGAAATGAGAAGCTATAAATAGACATGCATGGATCTTTTCTGTCTTCATTCTGCACATTCATACACATTGCCATTTCTTCCAGTTGAAAAATTCTCATGAATCTACACTTTTCAAATGGCTTCAGCTTCTTTAATCTAGTTTCAACATGGTGCTTTGCAACACAATACCTGTAATATGTGTATTGTTATGCCTTTCCATTCAAATATTTAATGTTTTTTTTTCAATGATTTTAAACCGAGATAATAAATTATCATTGTAGGCTACTATCTGGAACATATTTGGTGCTACAACTGACATGGTTTTACAGGCGGAACGTTCCTCCACTAGGGGCAGTAGCCTAAAATATTTGGCAGAAATTTTGCATACAACACCTTGCAAATGGAATGTAGCCATAGGCTGTCAGTGTATTGTGATGTCCAGTTGAAACTTTTTGGTAGGCTAGAGCTACTTTTATTTATCAGGTGAAGCATTTTATTTGCTGCATTATCGGTCTAGTTTGTACATTTTATAGCGAATTCTGGAAGGCACTTTTGAACTTCAGAAGAAAGTCTTTTGCGTTTTAAAGCGTGTTGTAGTGTTTTCAACACACTGTCGTGTACGGGTTTGTGTCGAGGTACCGAGCGCACACCAACTTCTGTTTCACTTTAACCGTGCCTTTGCAAAGCTGAGTGGTTTCAGTACATTGTCAACAAGCCAGTCTATATAAGGGGCGTTCAAGCATCTTCAGTGTGACGGAGCTTGAATCAAAGGAGAGACCATGGCAGCGAAAATGTTTATAGTTATTCTGCTTTTTTATGCAGTGTTCAATGGACTGGACACTCATTTGCAGGTAAAATTATACACGTTTACTCGGTCATGACATGTTTTGCTAAAATCAAGTTTACGCGTGTTGTCAGATGTTCAACGTTTATTTTATACCAGCAGAATGAAGTAACCTTTGACCAACTGCTTTCCCGTACATTGGTGAATAAGAGAGAACCGTGGGATTTTGTATACAGCAGACCCTTGCGTAAGTATCCTACTGAAAATGCATACATGTATGCGCCTTTGTTAATCGGATCAACTTGGTAATTGAGGAATAATTTGCGAGCGTTGCTTTCAGACTGATGGCTGCTAACGGTCGGAAACCTATAAAACAGAGACGGTTACTTCTTGATCTTACCGTTTAGATGATATACAGTAGGGTATGATTATTGGTAGCTTAATAAAAACGCAAAGTTACCACAAAACTAGTGTTAACTAGTTTGTATCTGTTTCCTGCTGCCATAACGCCAACAACAATTTGTTGTGCATTGCATTGCTTTTGATTTATGTATAGGAAGTTCTATGGGACCTATTGAGAACAATATGATCATATTAATGTAAATGGGAGAGACTTTTGACACTCTTTAATTTCCACTGTAATCTATGCAGGGTGTTTTGACATGGTGGCCACAGAGGGCCAGTTTACATTTAGCAGTGACCATGCTCATCTTAACTGTGGAGTCTTCTTCATTGGGGAGCCCAATGAGGTCATCAGCATTGAACTCAGCATGGTGGACATCGACTGCAGTCAAGGAGATATTATAAAGGTATGGTGGTCATGTTTCATAAAAAGTTTTTTTTCTTATGTATTAATGCACTTACATTTACATTCATATAATCTGAGATTAAAGTTAAAAGACATTTGAGATCACTGTGTGTGCACAATTCAGTTGGGATCATGAGGTGCTGTTTATTGTTTGTTTTGTTTGTTTTTTTTGGGGGGGGGGGGGTAGAGAAGATGTGGTGATTTATATAAATTATATTGTGTGGTTAGAAAGCATTCTTAGGGTAGCACATGCATGTCATGACACTTTAAAAGGATTCAAAATGTATGTACAGGTTTTAATTGAGGTGTGTACCAGAAACATAGCTCCGTATCTTTATGATGTCATCCCCATTGAACTCCATGCAGATGTTTGATGGCTGGATCCTGAATGGAGACATTTTCCCCAGCTCACTTGACCACTCTCTCCCTCTGAGTGAGCGCTATGTGGACTACTGCACATCAGGCACGGCCGACGGATTGTTCCAGTCCTCACAAAATGTGGCCATGATGCTTTTCCGAGTCCACACAGCGAGGAAGGGCTTCAGCGTGACATTGAAGAAACACATCAACCCGTTCCGTGAGTCCGCATGCGTTATCGCCCCTCACAGCAGGTGGCACTTTGACACAGGCAGGCGGGGAGAGTGCCTAGAAACCTGAAAGCCTTTTTTATGAGCGCTGTCCAAGCCTGCTTGTGCCTTCATTCTTGTTTTCGTATGCATGTGTGGTGCTCTCTGTCTGTCCGCAGCTTGCAACATAATTTCCCAAACTCCAGCCGGCAGTTTTACCATGGTCATCCCTCACCAGCGAAGAAACTGTAGCTTTTCTGTCATATACCCTGTCGAGATTCAGATTACCAAACTCAGCCTGCACCAGTCGCAGTCAAATGATGTTGCCCTTGAGGTAAGCTGAAGGGGAGACATCAGTGAATGCACTGCAGTGATGAACTGTCTTATTATAACTAGACTTGCCTGCTATGATACAGCTATGACGCAGCTCACTGTAATGACCTTTTCCAGAGGCCTGGATCAGACTGTGCCGATTCAGACGACTTTGTTGTCATCCTGGGTGGCAATGTGATTGACACGTCAAAGATGTTCCCTGTAACAGACCTGTGTTTTTTTCTGGACAGCCAAAGTGAGTATGACATCATTCTGGTCCTAGCCAATTCCATGCAGTGTTCACAGTGTTGAGAAAATTACATTTTGAAAGGGTAACCCCAGCATGCTTCAGACTACTTTTCAAATTTGATGTCGGAAGGCTTTGCGTACTTTAAATCGTCAAAAATATCGTAAGCACTCCAGGGCACGGGCCAGATGGTACTGGGCATATGCTACATTGTCATTGCCCAAATTTTCCCAGATGGCTAGGCTTATATGTGATGTAGTGCCCCTTTAATGTTCAATCCACTTATACCAATATTGCACAAGTAAAACATTATTCATAGAAAAAACATAAGAAATAACTCATTTTATGTATGTTACAAAAGCAGTTGTGCTAATGAGTTAAGATTCCTATTTCAAAAAGAAAAACAAACTGCAAACCCCTAGCCAGTGTGTAATCTCCTGGCAATGGTTTGGTCTTTTTTGGTATGGGTCACTGAGTTTTTTCCATCAACATTCCTTTCCCTGCAGCCCAAATGAAGATTGGATGTGACAATACCGCTGTGCGAATGGTGGCCAGTGGGAGATACATTAACAGTGTGTCGTTCCACTACAGGCTTCTGGAGCACAATGAGTTATTGAAAGTCAAAGAAAACACAGTTGAAAATGTCTGCTCTTTAAAATGAGCCGTGATAAATGTCTTGGAATGGATGATGAGGACTTTAAACATCCCCTTTTAATATGCATAAGAAAATAAAAAATCACATTTCAAAATGTCATTTGAGCTGATGTGCCAGGCTGTGTGTTGCTGTTTTTTCAGTTGCTTTTGTGTTTTTCTTTTTCTTTTTTTTTTTTGAGAATTTATTCAGTGTGTCACTACTTTTATGTGACAAAATTCAAAATGTTATTTAAAACATTTTAAAACCTTAACAAATGCCACATAATAAAAATCTAAGTGACATGTCTAATTAATTTTTAAAATGACAGAATTCCCAAATAACAGAATCAATCCATCATTTATAGTTTACCAATCAAAAAAAGGCATAATACACTGTGTCAATAAACTTACTTTGCACAGTTTTAATCTTAAAGTGGATAACTTAAACACTCCTGTAAAGTTACTTGTGAATAGCCATTGGCTTTACAATAGTCATACCTATAATCTTTCAAATGTGTTCTTTTGATAAATTGGCCTATTTTAAGCAAAGTATCCCTTAGTACAATATAATAGCTAATGGTCACTTTGTGGTGGTCCTGTTCATTCTCGTGTATACTAATGATAGGCTACTTTCCATTTAATTCTTCAGACAAATTTATGTTGGGTAAATCCAAACATGTTTATTCAATTAAAAGAGTGGACATGTGTGTTCTGTAAATGTTTGCACGTTGCTCTCTAAATGTGCATTGGGAGCATGTCTTCTTCAAGTAGCGCCCACTGGAAGTATCAGCCAGGGATTTATGATGCTAAAATACACATCAATGGCAGCCATTTAGTGTAAACAGAGAAAAATAAACATAGCGTGGCGCTGTTTGCTGAAAGAGCAACAGGTGATGCTGATCCATCTTGTCCATGTTGGTCTTTGAGCTGTCACAGAGATGAACAAATATTTTTTTAACTGATCAAAAATTATGTTTTCATTTCTTCTTTCAACACAGCCGAGTGTAAGGGGAGGTCACATATTGCCTACTTTTGGCATCACAACCCTACAATAACAAGCTGTGACATATGGGAGTCTGAGGGAATTTAATGGATCATTAGTTATCTCTCAAACTAGCTCAGTCTTTTACCTCAGAGTGACAGGGACTGAGTAATCTAGCTCGCAAGTCTTGATTTGTTCAGTTCTCCCAGCGCAGCCTGTTGACAGAATTATAGTTTTCAGAGTGCACTGATGGAAATATGTCCCAGCATGCACATGGGCCAAGGGGTCAGGAACAGTTAGCATCATGTGCCCCAGATGAATAGTCTAGCATACATGGGAGTGTATGAGTATATGAACTCAGACAAGTGTGTTGGATTTGCCCCAGTTTTCTCCCATTGCTTTCAGTAGGCCCAGAAATATATCGGCCAGCAGAGGGAGCTCTCCACTTGGTGTGTCTCAGTCCAGAGGAAATCAGTTTGTACTGTTTGTCCATAGGGGGCAGTAACTGGCTGAGGTGGCACAGAACCAGCTGTCTTAATGACTTTGAACTCTGTCCTCGATAGCTGAC
Organism: Limnothrissa miodon; assembly: GCA_017657215.1. NCBI lineage: Eukaryota > Metazoa > Chordata > Actinopteri > Clupeiformes > Clupeidae > Limnothrissa > Limnothrissa miodon. The sequence continues at coordinate 1,061,625 of JAGFZM010001545.1, read as the reverse complement.
CTCACGCTCATCCCTAAATTTGCCAGAGTTGTCAAGGTTCCTCAGTAACTGTACTCCTACATCACTCAATGACAATTTTATAGCCATTATGTTAGGATTTACTATGATATTAAGTATCTATAAATGTGTGAAATATTCCACATGGCCTTTAAAGTTAAGAGAAGTGAGATAAATGTTAACTTAAATGCACATATTTTAGGGTTTGGTTTTAGGGGACCACTAGAATTAAAAAGCCATTCAGACACCAAAATGCAGATACCTTATTAGATAACCCTTGTGTTCCATTTAATTGGAACATTACATTATGCTGTTCTTGACTGGTGATTGGAGTCACATGTTCTTTAAGCCAAAGTGTGTATCTGCGTGACAGAGAGAAAGAGAATGAGCACCTCTTCCCAGTAACAAACGCCTACATGACCCAGTCGTCCTCCGCGTAGCGATCTTGTGAGTAAGCATTCCTCTGCAATGGTCCTGCAAGCCTTACACACATGCTAACAAGAACAGAGGGCCTGGATGGCGTTCAGCTCTCCGCTATAAATACAAACTCTGGATTGATTTCAAAAGTGCTACGTGTCCTCGGTCACTATGTGGATCACTGGAACTTATTCGCACATACTGATCAGCCTTTCCCCCCCCTTGTGGGCATACCTGGCCATCCGCTATGGAGCCCTAATGGAATTATTAGATACACGTCATTAATCTGCTTTTGGAGTGGTAAATTAACCTCGGGAAGTCTATTAGCTTTCTAATGAAGGGACCAGGCCGAGACTGTGGAAGGGAACTGGGGTCACGGAGGTGGGGCTGGGTACACTGGAGTAATTTCACCCCAATCAACAAACAGACGTACATGGTAACGAGAAGAGAACTGTGTATTGAAAGAATGGAAGCCTGTTAATTAAAGTTCTTTTATTTGAGCATCATAGTGCGTGAACTTTTGTGTTTCAATTAATTGTATGTTTTTGTTGGTATTTCTAAATGTGTATTCACTGGATGTTCTGTTAGAGAAAGAAAAGACGAAATTGTTTGAAAATATTTGTGGTTTAGGCTGATAATCCCTCATTCTGACCTACAATACTGTGTCCTTAACACAAGGGTTAAGTCCATACTGGTTTCAGAGAGAACACAAAGACACATTACATTACATTTCAGTGTTATATAATCTTCTTAGAATAGCATATATGAAAAACTAAATGAAGGGAAACATTTCATTGCGACACATGTAGACATTTGCAGCCCAGTCTCCTTTTCTGTGTCACATCTTCAAGGAGTGGTATTCCTTTTTTTAGTCCAGACTGGCCGCAAGTTAAGAAGATTACTTTACTCATAGCAACTCCGGCAGGGCCAAAACAGATCATGGTGGTCTGATGGCTGGTCTCGTAAGGCTAGGGCTAGTTGGAAATCTCATTGTCTACTATGGCCTCATTGACCTCTACAAGGTCAATGAACATATCCTGCTTGAAGACCTAACAGACCTGTCATCTGTAATACACACCACATTATTTTGCATGCATTTACATAATACGTAACTTTTATTTTAATATCATACTTTTGATTATTGTTCCTGAGCTGATGAAAAAATGAAGCAAAACACACTTTGGATTTTAATAGAATAGTTTAATGAGTCTATAGTTCAAGTAAGACCTTCAGTATTGCAGTGAGTGGAGGGAGGGCCTGTTCACCTCACAGCTCAGAGACTGACCCAGGCTCCACTCATCTCTTGATGATGGGGGCGGGCACCTTGATGTCCTGACCTTTTTCCAGTCTCTTCTCGCACTCAATCAGATAGTTGACGCCATCAACAACCATCTGAACAAGCTCCACCTAAAATAAAAATAAAACAAAGAAATACAGATTACCGGTCAATTACCGGTAGTCCATTTGGCATCGTACAGCACCATTTTTGTGAAGTCTTTAAATAGCAAAAGAATGACCTATAGAAGTACGGATTAGCATTCGTCACTAAGACGTATCAGCACTACAATATGGCAGGGCCTAGCAACCTGGGATTTGAAGGATCTTCTGGCCAGATTAGATTAACCCCCCCTTGACTCAAAGTAGGGATCCTCACGCTGGGGAGCTTGTTTACCTCAGACCTGCCCAGACGGTCCAGGTTAGAGATGTCAAAAGTGTCACCAGTGGCGGCAGTGTCCACACCACCTGTGCCTCTCTTCTGTAGCCGCAGGTTATCCAGGATCTTAGAGAAGCGTGGGTCCTGTTCAAGGTGACAGGATGAATAAAAAAACTGGCTAATGGCAGACTACATACTGAAGGGCAAGCTCTTGCCAGGTTGACTTTTATCAAGGCATAGCTGCATAGAGCACACAGCTTATGATATACAGAAAAAAACACAATGCAGGTTTTCTTTAGATATAACCATCTGCTGAATTAGTAAACATGAACCAAAGGTAGCCAACGGTCCTGTAATAATCAGCAATATTCTGGATAATGTCCTATACTGTGTGCTACTTACATACAGCCTTAGTTATTACCTTTACTAGTGTCATTATTAACTTACAAAGTGCATTGCATTATTACATATGTCCATACAGAACATGCCAAAAGACAAGCTAAACACAACCAAATGGCATTAGTGCTGTGGTCACCGGTATCTGGACCTCAGAGAAGATGCTGAAGACACTCTAAGCTGAGTCTGAGTCTAGATACATCACCTTGCTGAGGTTGGGCAGGCGGACGTGCACACCAGCTCTGAGGCCAGTGCCCAGGTTGGAGGGGCAGGTCAGGATGTAGCCAAGGCGCTCATTCCACATGAACTCCCAGCCTCTCTCCTGAATCAGCCTCTCCACCTAGGACCACCAAAACCAGTCCAGAATCACAACCATACATTCATACAAATGGCGTCATACATACAGCACAGACTCACATGGTTGGATCCAACACAACTAACCTAGTCAGTGTACAATAACACTCATCACTTGCATTATTTATTTGCTTGTGTTTGGGAATTTAGTGTAACGTTAGTGTAACGTCTTTGTTGGATTACACATGATTTGAACAGTGAACAACTAACCAAATGTAAGAATGAGAATGCTGCTCAACAGTTCGGAAAAGGTCATACCTCTTTGAGACCTCTGCAAAACCTCTCAAACACCCTCTTCATGTTCCCCCCCTTCTCCATGGAAATGACACGGGTGTGGTCCTCCTCATTGATCCAGATCAAGAATGTCTTCTCATTGTTGTGCCTAAGTGAGGGTGTTTAGTACATTGTTATAATAATGTATCAAGGACACTGAAGCCACAGAAAATGCCAAACTCCCACAACATCGGCCCACACGCCACACAAACACACGAATGCGATAAGTTCCACCTGGTGATGCCAATCTCATGCACCATACCAGATTCCCCTAGCATCTGGCCAGTCACGAGCCATCCCTGCGCATGTCAGCAGTGGGGACACGGGTTTGTCAAAGAGGAAGTGATCCTGCACCAGACAGACGAGTTGGAAGGGACAGACAGGATCAACACAACACAGAGCAGAGGAAGGAGGACATAAGGATCATGGTGGATGGACACTCAGCAGAGAGGGAACATGAGGGTGTATGTTCGTTTGAAAGGGAGAGGTATCTTCTGCAGCACGCCTAGCATGATGTACACTTAAAACACAGTTGGACACTAAAAATGACATAAGCACAATTACATAAGCATGCTAAAGTAAGATTTTCTTTTGTCTTGGGATGTGTGAAGTCCAAACTGGATGGTCAAACAGGGGTTGGAAATAGCAACAAATGGATTGGAATGGCAGCAAGTGAATGCCACCTCACCCAGTGGCTTATTCTCTTATGGTCTTGACATGTGCATGGCCTTGACATGGCAGAGATCCAGGGCAATAGATACTTGCCAGCTAATAGTCCCATATGTTTACCTACTTGTCAACTACTTAGCTACTTGCCAGCTAATAGTCCCACAGTGTACATAGGTATGCTACCTGTTAGCTACCAGTTAGCACAGTTCTATAGTTTTCACACATGCTGATCTGCTATGCATATTAGTCTCATCTGACATCAAAAACTGATGGAGGCAGGCCTAACTTGTGTAGATTTTGATGCGCCCCACCATCATCTGATTGGTTGTACGCTTATATATCTCCAGTAGCCTCGCCCTCGCCTGCCCCGCCCTGGACTTTCATTTCATTTCGTCCAGATCGTCTGGGAGCACTCCATTGACAATCATTCTCTCATTAGATATGTGGTTTCTGCTGAAGTTTAAACTGATTGGATCTGCCTTTACCCAATCGCTAACGCCTGGTCATGACGTATGCAACGCGACGGCTTGTGAAGGATGATAGCTTCCCTACCATTTAGCCTAACCACTTCCTTGGAAACTAACGGAGCAAGCTGGAAAACCAAACTTTTCCCGAACCCAGTGGGTAGTAGACATCTTTTACACAGATAAAATTAAATAAAGATTGTTCTTGTTCAGACTTCAGTTCCTGTATGTTCTGAAGCGTTCCCACAACGGACTGAATAGCCTCCTGTACTAGGTTCGCTGCCGCCATTGTTATTGTGCACACTGCGCAGCCGCGCAGCCAGGCAACGTTGCGTACAAAACCGACGTCATTGCTCACTAGAACACACCCCGCCCGCTGATTGGGCCGGCAGAATGCTGACCTGGAGAGAACGATTGTCAATGGAGTGCTACCAGACTCTCTGGACGAAATGAAATGAAAGTCCAGGGCGGGGCTGGCGAGGGCGAGGCTATATGTCCAGTACCTGCAGAGGCTTTTTGATCTTTGTTAATCCTACTTCATGGAAGCTGGAGATGATGTGAAATTGGCCAGACTGATATGCCAATTATAACTGAATACTGACTAAGAAAGAGCAACACATTGGGAGAAGGCATGCATTTTGGTTTGCATAAGTAGCCTAGGAGTGTCATATTACGTCACAATGCAAATCTGTTTACCTGTGGCATCAGCTCAACTCTGATCTGCATAAGGGGGGATTTTCCCACCACTCCTTTCGGAAATAGAACATGTTTGCTGTTGAACGTTTGTGCCTCTTGCTCCAATTTTATCCACTCTGGATATGTATAGCAGATCAATATATTATGTGTGAGAACCAGACCACTCCTGCTCTACTCATCTACCTGAGCCTTACCAAATGCCCCGGGCATCGGGCCAGTCTCTGGCCATCCCAGCTGCTGTGAGCAGAGGAGACACCGGCTTATCAAACAGGAAGTGCTCCTGAGCCGGGCCAACAAGCATACAAAAAAGGGGGCAGGGGAGCAGGATTGATTAAGGGGTTAGAGGTCAATGACAGAAATTGTTGGTAATTTTAAATGTATAGCATTTGCCACTGCAGAATTCACTGTCTCATTAGTAAGGTAATTGATTTAATCTACTGGATTTCTGAGCTTTATTTTACTTGAGAGGGGTTGTTTGTGGTGTGAGGATGGTAACACTCTTGATTTCTTAATTCAACCAGATACAATGTTTCAGAATGCCTTGGTTTTACAACATGATCCTTAAATGGGCATACCACTTCGGTGTTTGCATAATTTTAAAATATCTTGTCAGTAGGTGCTTCTGAATGCATAAGTTGTTAAATAAGTTGTTGATAAGCATGACAGTCTGAGATGAAAACTCACATCGATGAGCCTTTGCTGTTCCTGATCGGTCATCTCAGACAGGCTAAAATAACGTCCAGAGAGGTCGCCCCCCAGACCAGAGAGTGCTGTGACAACCACGCGCTCCACCTCACGGCGCTCAGAACGGGAGCACGCAGGGGGAAGGCTCAGGCCACGGATGCTGCGCCCTGTGCGCACACGGGAGGAGAGGACATAGCGCTCATCGAACATCCCAGAGGTGATCTGGAAAATAAGTTAGGGGTACACGTGACTTGAGATTTTCGAAAGATGACATGAGCATGTCATAAACATAAGATGACACATCAACATGTCTATGACTGTTGTCATAGAGTTATAGCAGTGATAGCCGGTAAATGTCATTAAGTGTCATTTGGTTTAGGTAGGATAAACAGCGTAACGTTGTTGACTTTTAACCAAATGACACACAATTAACAGTCAACAACAGACATTTTCACATAATACACTATGTTGACAACAGATTGACTGCAACTGGCCTAGCCTATTTGCAAAGCTATGGATCCTTACTATGCTAAGAATGTTTGCCTAGGTTATGTTTGTTAGCATTTATGTTACCAATTCTAACTGCATTAACAATGCAGCTCAGCTAATTTGACTTATATGTGTTAATAGTTATGCCAGCTATGCGAACTACCTAATTTGTAGCCTACTAACAAGTTAGGAACATGGATGATTAATTGTTGCTATGTTGGTTGCCAGGTAGGTGGTGGTCTGGAGGAATAATCCTAGATGACAACTTACAGTTGGAGTGGCGTAAGTAAAATCTTTGACATTTTTAATAGTATTTAATAGTGAATAAAATTTGCGATTAAATTTCATTTAATAGTAAATTATTGCAGTGGGGACTTTTATTTTAGAAACAGTGGAGCTTCTTTCCCACTGCCATCATTCTCCTGCAGATAAGTCATTTACATCTGGTCTTAAGCTCTATCACACCCTTACTTCCATGGATCCTGCACACTACTTCATGAATCCTTCACATTCTTGCGCTAATTTACTCTATATGTCTTTTGCACAAAAAATATAAAGTTTTTTACTTGTAAATGTGTATAGGCCCAAGGGCCTTATATAGTTTATTGTCTTGTTGCACATTATATTATACTACTTCTTGCCCCTAGATAACTAACACCTACTCAAGGCACATGCATTGTATATTCAAGTATACTTGGCCCATAAAACCTGATTATGATTAGAGGAAACAGTTACATGTAGCAGAAGACATTTGGAATGGAACTCACTTCTGCTCTGCACTACATTGTTCTTCAATTTTGATGCATTTTCATGCCCCATAATTATAAGTCATGCTGCTCCAGGCAGAGCTAGGCAAAAAGCTTAAATCTACTGTCTGGTGGGTAAAGACTAGCCTATGTGTTTTACCTTTGAAGCGTCAAGGTCAGTGGGGTGCCTCATGGTCCGTGGGTCGTAGCCATTGTGCCTGTCTTTGATGACTGGATCAAACAGCTCAGCAAACACCTGTGAGACAGCAGAAGAACTTTAAGTTCCAACTTTTACTTACTAGTGAAAGTCAATTCACACTCTCGTCTGGGACAGAATCATATGCATGCATGATTCTTTGAGAAGGCATGTTTCTGCCAACTGTTCATCAATCTGTATCATGAATAACAGTGTGAACCTGGTCCTTATTGGACAGAAATGAATGCCCACGTTATGAAAGTACATTAAGTTGCAATTGCAAAGTATACCAAATCACTATTGTTATGCTATAATGGTTATTATTCTATCCAAAGAAGGAAAAAGAGGTTTGTCACAGTTACTGAAACAAACATAAAAATATGTAATTTCCACAGACAGAAATATGAATAATGGCTGTTCTTTGTGCTTGCACTAATGTGTAAATAGCTTTTTATTAATGTGTTGTCTGTTTAAGGGTGCAAATAGACTCTCAGAAATTCAGAATAGAATTATTAATAAACATGTTGTCTGACCAAAGACAACAATTGGATCTATTGCTGCAATCAATTCATTATACCAGTGCTAATAAATATCAAAAGTTTGCACATTTTGCTGATGATGTAGGGTCAGTACAATTCTGACACTGAGATATATTTACAGTATATCAAAGCAAAACTTATTCATGAGTCTGTTGGCTATTAGGGATGGCGAAGAGATCATTTATAAATTAAAGACAAAAGCTCCATTGTTTTCAGTGAAATTTTGTCTCTGGCAAAGTGAGATCCATCTACCACCACCCCTCCGGACTGTTTAGTGATGTGTGTGGTTGTAAGGTGTTGTTGCTGGCTCTTGTCAAGTCACCTCGTAGCTTTCTTCATCGCCTGCCACCATGCCCACTGTCTTGATGAAGGGGTGCCCAGGGTTGTCCACCCCAGTCTGGATGCACTGGTCCAATGACCAGTTATTTGGGGTCAACCTGTCCCTCAGACGCCCATAAATTGCTGGGGTCAGAGCTGCGGCCATGCAGTTGTTGTGTTTGCGCAGGTCAGGGAAGTCAGCACTGTTACAAGCAGAAAACAAGCAAAACATGAAGACCAAAAATATAGATGAATGAACAACTGAACAACTACTTTAACTGTTAGGCAGCATCCTGTTCACCATGGTTGTTACATTTAGTGTATTAAATAATAGTAAAATATTGCATTTGCCTTTAATTTATTCATCCTTTCTTTTGATTATTTTGACCCATACAAGGTTGGCAAAATAATTTAAGTAATTGAAAGTTGAGCAAAAGGTCATAGTTCATTATCAATCATAAATGATGTTTAACCTCTCTAACATGAAGTAATGTTTACAAAAAAATTCCATAAGATTTTGCAATAATCCAAAATACAGCAGCAAGTAGCAGGCGACATAGAGCCCAAAGAAGGTTCTGTCCAGTTTGAGGATATGTACAACATGGCTTATGTGAATATTTGTGTATTTGCAAATGAGTCCACTGGTTAGATACATTACATTATCTCCTAAAATCTTCAGCAAAAAAGACAACCAAAGCATGAATTAAAACATTAACAAAATGGCTGACCTTCTCTCTTAGTTAAAAAACATTTCAAATCAGAAAGTTGGAAGGACACAAGTGCTGACGTGCAATCATGCTGTCTAAAGTGTGCGGTCCAAGTTTAAAGGCAGTTGATGAAATAGTCACGAGTGAGTGTAAATCAGATCACGTTGCCTAGCATGCAACCCCCAGCAGGTGGGCCATAGCTGTATGTAGCGTCCGTTGGCAGTCAGAGTGATTGAAAGTGTGCGCGTGCTGTGTGGGAGTCAAGTGTGTCAGATGCACTTGAGGAAACAGCACTTGGCAACGTTTCAGTCAAGCGTCACTTTGAAAATCTTAATGTGCACGATTAGAGTTGGTGTCACCTCTGCATATACAAACATTATTGCTGCACTGCACAAGCAAATGAAAAAAAACACTTTCTTTAACATCTGTTTCAAGAAACCACCAAAATGGCTTCATCATTTCTGCATATCACTCAAATGCACATAATATCTACCATATTATGTAATGTCATGTCATGTAATAAATGCAACAAATGCAATTAGTAACATTATACTCATTGTATAGTTATGGAATTAATATTATGTGTTGTGTCAACTCATAATACAACTCAGAGTATAATTCTTAATTCTTCTTACCTGGGAGGGTACAGCTTCGTTCTCTCAGTTGCACTAACACCAGCGTCGCTCATCAGGTAACCAGTCGCCAACGAGGACGCTCCTATGCTGGCCAGCACAACGGCTGTGTTACGGCCAGACATCATGCGTGTGAAGGAGCTTGCCATCTTTGAGCTGATCTCCCGACACTGAGACTACTGTGGGAAGGAGACAGACCAAAGATGGCACACTGAGATCTGAAGGGTGTGTGGGACAATGACAATTGACAATTGCAAGTGAGGAAAGACACATTTGTCTGTCTTCCAGAGTGAAAGGTGAAACGCTTCTTGATCTCACTGTCCTGTTTGGTTGTGTGCGTGCACAGTCCACATGGGCAGTAATATGATCTGTGCTTAGAGGTGTTGTGCCTGTCACTTTTATATGGCACATTACGTGCAAAAGCATAGGAGAGACGGTGGCGTACGTCCAAATATAAATCATACCTTTCCACATCCATTTTGTCTTTTTGACTAAAGGTCATGACAGACACAGAATCAGATATAGAGGAAATGCATAAAAAAAGGCTTTTAAAATTATTTTTAGTACTGCATTTATACATCTTCAGGTAAACTGGTATTTATACATATTCAGGAAAAGTCTCAAAGGGTATACATACAATTCCACTTTTCTGTGATGTACTTTTATGTCTAGATTTTACACAAGAGTACAGACCACTGAGAAGTTCCTCCCCGTCTTACATTCATGGTTATATGTAAATGAACTGTACAATTTAGGAAGACCTGACTGGCCTGAAATCAGTCACCTTGACCTTAGACTAAGTGTAGGTGTGTTAAGGCTCTTCTGTTTATCTTAGGGTCTTGTCCATTACATAAGCCAGCTCTGCCTTCCGAACACATGTAGCAGAATTCAGTATTAGACACTGATGCACATCCATGACTGCAATACAATGCCCTAGTGGAGTACTGTAAATAACGGCATCATCTTCCAAGCTGGCAACAATATTAATCATCACAGCCTACCAGTAACAGATTTTGAACATTTATCCCCCCGGCAGGCTGCGGATGCTATTTTAGTGCCTAAAGAGGTGTCTGGCTCCACAAGCAAAGGTGAGCAGCCTCCCTCTGGGGGAGTGGGAGGAAAGCACCGTATTAATAGCAGGACGGCTAGATTAAGCATTAGTGCCAAGGCTCTACTGGCATAAGCCCCAGTAACCACATGATCCAACGTGACATTCTAGGCCGGTCAGAGGGACTTACGCAGGCTGACTGTCTGGGAGTGGGGCCGAGGGTTGAATGGGGCATTGTATTATGGGTAATGGATGAGCTTCATGGCAACAGGTAGAAGATGTGTATGGAAAATATGTATGGATCATTATGTAAGATTTTTTAAAGATCTTAATAATGTATAATGATGTCTATAAATTATTTTGCATTTTGAGACATTCTAATCAAACATTATAGCTTTACCTCCCATACATGAAAGCTTGTGTGTCCAAATTATAACTAAATTGAAAATTGTTTATTACACTAAAAACGAAACCACTAATTAGGCCAATTAAGACATTACTCCCTACATCAGACACTGTATAGATCTGACACCCATTCGTTGAATCAAAAATCTCACACTAACACTTCATTCAAAACCAGAATGGTAAACCGTTCATCTTCACATTGCAGGAGATCAAGCAGCCTACCTTACAGATGAACGGAAGCGAGGAAAGGGAGGGAGCAGAGACGTGTCCCCTGGTATCCGCGGAGAGGAGTAGTTCCCAGCCACACAGCCCAGCGTGCACCGTGGAATGAGCCAGCACTGGGCCTGAGCTTAGGATAAGAGCTCATCCCACCAGCCAATCCTATTTCTACTGTCAGCATGTCAGGGCCTGCGCAGGTCAGGTCCCGCCTGCGCAGGGAGAGTTGTCCTTGAGCAGCCTGTCACAGGTCAAAGCCTCCAGGGCCTTCCTTACAGACACACACACACACACACACACCTACAGTACGGCAACTGTCCTCTGGCGTTGTCCTCTGGCTTTGTCCTATTCCCTGCCCAGGGATGGGGCAGGATTGGCCGACCGAAAGGTGGGCTGGGCTGCTCCTCATTCACCTACCGATGCCTTTAACCCACTCAGCCTAGACTACTTACACACATGCACACACACACACACACACACACTGTGACACTTTCTTACACATACACACACATATACACTAACTCGCTCTCTGGCTCTCTTTCACACACATACACTCACATTGACAGTTTCTCAAATACTCACACATACACACATATAATTCTCTGTTTCTCACTCACACACATCACACACACACTGACACTTTCTCACACTCACACACACACTAAGTGACACTCACTGACACACACAAACACACACAGAATCATTATCTTGCACACACATACAGTACATGCATATAACATAGCTCTTCTGCTAGGGGGTGGGGGGTCTATCACGAACATTCATTCTTGGCTACTGTGGGCCTATAAATTTCAATGGCTATCAATGCTGTACAGTTAGTTCTGTATATAGAGGTGCCAGTTGCAGGTGACTACATGCGTGTGTTCCTTCTGTACCTGCCAGCTTTTTATAGCGTTTACTTTCCCGGAGAGCAATTGTCAGTTAGCGCCAGTCACATGTGAAAAAGCTAATATATAGCTGCTTTGCAAATGTATCTACTCACGCCCCTATGTAATAAGAGCTTTTGTAGCTCATGCACTACCAAATGTACCCCATATATTCCTGATATGTGATTAATAACACATTCCTGATATGTGATTAATCACCCGTATGTCTGTTGAACTGTGTTCCTGCGGAGGGGGGGGCAGTATTGTGGAGAGTAGTATATGTGCACAGAGGGAACCTGAGATCTGTGGCATTATCTGATTTAAATGCCAAAGCCCCCCATGCACCGCCTTCTTCTCTCCTCACTTCCACTGGATTAAAGGGGTGGGGGGAAGGTGAAGAGGGGGATAGAGAAGATTGAGAAGAGGGGGATAGAGAAGATAGGAACAGAGAGAGCAACAAGAAAGAGAAATAGAAAAATGAAGAACAGAAAGAAAATGTGAATGGGGGCGGGGGGGGGGGGGCAGCCATAGACGACAAGCATGTGTGACACTACACACTCAACAGGCCACTTCAGCACTGAAAGAAGATAGACTATTAGCATGCTGGGATTTGCACCCGTTCCTGAAATAACGGTAAAGAGCTCAAAGACCCCCTAGGCCTCTTTAGCCACACTCCCGGCAGAAGCCATGTCTCTACAACCACTCTCCTCTGACAGATCAGTTTAGTTCAATTACTATGTAAAAATGAATTAATTGTTCTTGAAGCTAAAAGGTTATATGCAAAAATCTCAAATACAAAATCCTCTTCTTCAGAAAAATGCAAAATAAACTTGTTTATATAATTTCAAAGTAATCTATAACAAATGAAAAATATAATCAATGAAAAAACAAACCAAAATGTATCTCAGATGAACTAGGGGTTTGCATCATAAATCCTCATATTTAATTATACCTGTGTGAGTGAACTAAAAAAAGTCCCTCTATTGTCTTTTAGTATTTAGTGTAGTCACAAATTGCACTGGTAATTGTCACACAACACATTATGTGTTTCAATCACAGAGGCAAAACAGATAGGAGGCTTGTTTGGATTTGTTCTGTTTTTAATTTACATGAGCATGGAATTGCAGAACTTCAGCTGTGCATTGTGCCATAGAAGAAAGGGAGAGAATCTTGACACAGGATTCTTTTTTTTCACACAGGAACAAAACACCAGGAAAATCAGACATGCAACCATGCCGCGTATATGAGCATTAAAGCAGTGTCCACAGTATACATCACACATAACCGAAGAGAAAATATAATAGGAAAATATGCTACATTTTTTTCTCTTATCTCTGTTGCAGAGTTGATGGATTGCAAAATTAAAGTATCATAAACAACAAAAACAACAACGGAAGTGACACAATTTCATAAACTCATGTTGGATGCACTATATACAAAAACAGGGTCAAATAAATATTTTATGAATAAATACAACTCACTCATCCCATAAGACAGGCAACGCTACATTGTGTGACCTTCCCGCTGCCACAACATTCTGGCACAGTTTACCACTTGACAAATCAGTCTTGGTTCTCCTTCATGTCACCCAGCCATAAACAAGGAGATGGCTCGTGGATATTTGATTAGCTCAATCTCCATGATGTGGGTTTTTTTTTTTTTTTTTTTTACAATATCCCAGGCTAAACCCTCCTCATCCGCCTAGACCTTGAACATGACAGCAAACAACGTACTACTTTTAGGGGGATGCATTTATCAGGACAGGCAGTGTTTCCTTGTTGATTTTTCTTAAAAAAAAAAAAGATTTTAGAAAGATCAAGTTAAATACACAGTAGCAACAAAGATATTCATAACATTGCTCTTGTAAAAAGATACCACCCACCCCACTTCATGCAAATATGTCTTTGACGTTGCATGCAACTGACTGATAAATTATTCTCAAAGCCTTAATGACCACCTAACACATTAATGTCAGTATGCATTATTTCCATATTCGTCTTTGACCCGGAAAACACAAGACTGCTGACGTTCAACAGAATGTTGGTGCTCAATCCTCATTAGCGTGATGGCCTGCTGAAGCCACTAGAGGGAGTCTTTGGAGTAATGATATGCAGTACTTTAAGCGGCCTATTCCCCTTGAAGGTAAATGTGATTCTGAGACCAGAATAATTTTTATAACCCCATAACGACCTCCCCTCAACCCACCCACCCCCAACCCCTGTCCAAAAACCTGCTACACTTGCACTTGATTATTATTATGCTGTTTGGATTGAATCTAGGTGCCTTTCGGTAATCTCAGGTGCCTTTTTGACAAGATCCTGTTCACACATGGACTGAGGACTGCTTACGGGTTGTGTAAAGATTTTGGATCAAAATGCTATTCAAAGCTCCCGGCGAACTTTCATCAGTGTTTCACACAGTTCTTGTTTTTCAGAGAAAGGCCTCACCTCTCAAAGGGTGACCTGCCATCTCCCCCCCGGGAACGGACTGGAAAGACCCACGATCAATATCAGAGGAAAGGCCATGTCATTAGCCTCTCAGCCTATACACACTGCACTGCCGTCACAGTCAGTGCATTGCCATGGCTACAGCTATTCAGTGTCCAGACACATCCACAGATGTGGGAACAGACTATTAGTGTTGGCTTTTTGTTGGGCTATTTGGAAAAGAAACTGGTGAGGCTGTTTGCATTCAAAAGACATTTAAAGTGGCTATGGTCATTTTCTAAAATAGTAGGCTTTTCAATAGGCATAATTTGATTAGTTTTGAAGAGAAGGCACCTCAAAAATATTAGCTTTCGCCATTTCTAGCTATCTCTAATGGGGTAAATCAAAAGCTTAATCTAATTAAAACCTCAAAACAAACTGGAAACAAACCTCATCTGAATTTGTGCAGATGTGCAATCACCTGTAAACGGCCTGTAAGATTATGTGAGACCAAAGTTGATGTAAATGAAAAAGGGTCACTCACATCCACTTGATTTAGCTCATGCAAAGTCAGATTCACTGGTCAACTTCAACAACCATTTTAAAGCAGAGATCAGGGAACTACTGCTACTACAGAAAATGGCACCACAGATAGACATACAACAGTTGGCGTACAAATTGAAAGGACCATTTTGAGTTACTTCTGTACATGCTACATTTCTTTAGTCTTTCTTTTGTTATGTTTTTTTTTCCTCATCCTTTTTCCCTCAAATGACACACACAGTCATGGTGTCTGAAATGCCTCTCCTTCCTCTGTCAAGACACCTCTAAGTCCTCTCACAACCTCTTCGTCCGTACGGCCATTTACACTGAAGAACTCAGCACAAGCTTGCACTTGAAGGCTTTACTCGTACAAATAACCGACCGCTTTCTTGCCCGTGAACTCCTAATTTCACCCAGTCCAACTGACATTCTTGACCTGTATTGCCCTCCATCGGGAGGCTTGCTGACCTCCTCCCAGCCCTTTCCAGCCGGTCCTGGCCAAAACAGCTCCAGACAAGGGGCCAGGGCTCAAGCGGGAAGCCGGGGTTCGATCTTGAGGGACAGGTCATACAAAGTATCCTCGTCCATGATCAGAGTTTTATCCAGAAGGTACTGAGTGACCTGAAGATAAATAATCACACCATTGTTGCCACAGTGTCAAGGGAGTTCTGAAATATGGGAATTAATTGAAGAATGAAAGTTGAGAGAATGCAAAATTAAGTGAATGAATGAATGAATAAATAAATAATGTCAGTAGCTTCAACCTAAAGCATCTAGCCTAGTCTTTTCTTTCAAGTCTGAGAAGAAAAAGGTAAGTTATTTGTTTCAAAGAATGACGTACTGTATTTGTCATTTTGCCAACATTGCTCTAATTGGTCACAGTGCTTTTCCATTGAGTGCAGAGGCCACTTGAAAGACAGGTGCTAATTTTGCCCCTAGATTAAGCCTAGTCTATTGGTCATGGCCAGACCATGCATTTTGATGTTGGGCTTTGGCTCACAAGGCTGAAAAAGCATCAGCAAATGATGTGTAACAACAAAAAATGCAATAAGCTGTCACGGACTGATTGAGGTGTGGGTGGAGGTGGGAAACTGGTGTGTATTATGCATAGTACTTCCTCAATGAGAAAAAAAAACCTGTGAAAAATGTAATCCTGTCCCAAAAATACAACCATGCAATATCATCTATTCATGATATGTACACAGCGGGTATGATGCAAACAGAGAGCCTGAAGAACATAATGAATAAATATTATGAGAACGTGTGAAGGAAATAGTGCGGCTGTAATTTACCTTTGGTTGGTGGTCTATTCTGTATGGCGTCTGCTGAAACTGGCGAATCTCACGGATAATATGAGAAATCTACAGGAGTGGAGGAAAAGAGAATACTCAGTCCAAATAATTCTTTAAGGAGCGGTTACTACCATTTTTCTATTTGGACAATGTCAATAAAACAGATCAGTCTTGTTTTGTTGAATTCTTCACAGTCTGCTCAGCCCAATCGATCTTAAGAGTGGAAATCAGAGATGTACCATTCTCATTTTGGAGAAGTTGACAAGGCCTTCCTCAGTAAAGTTTGGAGTTCCTTCCTCAATGAAGGCCAGGTCTGTTAGGTACATTCCCAGATAGGGGACACACGGTGGGTTACAGCTATGAAGAGAACAGCCAGAACACATCAGAGGGATTTTCTTTAAATACATGGTGATTTTCTAAAACAAATAAAGACGTATGCCCTGAAGAAGTCCTCATGCTCCTATGAATGGTCATTTTTTTTTTCAACTCCTTTTACAACATACCATTGTGAATGAAGACATTTTAACTGAGAAGTGTTTTGACTTTGCTTTTCTCAACAAGCTATTACCTCAAACCAAAGAGCACCCAAACCCATGAAAAACAAAATATTTGTTGAGAATGCGTGCTCTAATCTTTGAATTAAATATACTGTATAAGAAGTACATTTGATGTTAATGCCTAAATTAATGACTGTCTTACTTTTTTAAGGTCTCCCTCAGGTTTTTAAATCTCCCTTCGGATGACACCGTCTTCTGGAGCTTGTCCATCAATGCTTTTGTCTGTCACAGAAGACACGGAATAAGAAATGTAAAAACAATATTTTTGTGATGCGATTTTACAACATGGCCAATAGTTAAAATGAAACCCCTAAAAAGGTCAAGTAAAAAAGCATTGCTGACCTGCTTGCTGACTTTAGCCCAGGTCTTCTTGAGCCTGTAGATGGCGCTGCGGTTCAGCGCCGAGGTGATCTCTAGCACGCCGTTGTAGTTGTTGAGACAGCGGCAGATGTCGGCCACGGCCACCCACTTCTCAATGGAGTTAGCCCTGGAGCCCACATCAGTGTGGGTCATGATCTGAGACGCCACAAGGTTACTCATCTGCAATATCAATCAATAGGAGAGGAAGAGAGAGAGAGAGAGAGATAAATGAGTGGGAGACAGAAAGCAGGAAAGGAAGTGAAAGGAAGCGTAGTGTCAAAAGAGAAAGGTCAATACTCAAAACAGATGGAGCTTAGATCCATGGGGTTAATGAGCTGGTGTGACAGGGCAGGGACTGCACTTCTAGCTAATGCCAGTCCCTTTTCATAGGGCACGTACGTCGTTAAAATGCTGACTCGTCTTCATGATATAGGGGGTGCGTTCCGTCTTGTCTGTCTTCATCCAGCCCTGGCCGAGGAACTCCCTGGGACGAGAGGGACACAGGACACAGTGAGCTTGACAGTTGAAACGACAAGGAGTCCCTCTTCCCCGTTTGACTACTGCTCACCAGCTTCCATTTCCGGAAGCAACCAGCAAAATGCCAGCAGCATCATGTTTTAGACAGCAGATCTAATTGGGCGAAAAGGGTGGTGGCCTACACACCATGCGGTGTCGGAAGAACATGGCAGCTTTTCAATCCCGACAAGGCATTCATTAAATCTGACATCCGTGGATCGCTGGTCTGTTGCATAGCTGAATGGACATGCTGGTGTTGGTGAGCAACGGGAACTAATGTCCAAGGGTTTGTGGGCATGTGGTAGAGGCAAAGGGAGTGGAGACTCACTCGTAAGGGATGCTCCTGAAGACTATGTGGTCTAACAGAGTGACCTGTTCAGCCAGCTCCATGGCCGACAGGGACTCAAAGCACTCCGACCGATGGCACTCGGCCTGAGAGAGAGATAGAGAAACAGAGAGAACAGACATTTAAAACAGAAGATACACCAACAAACACACACACACACACACACATTTCTTCATGCACACACAGGAAACATGCTACTTTACTTTTGCACTTCAAACATTTCGTCTTTTGAAGTGTTAAATTATTATCACTGTCAGAAATGAACAACTCAGAGCTGTGGCAAAGCGTGACACTGTTATGGCAGATTTCGGCCATGGTGCACAAACCAATTAGTCACATCCAAAACAAACAATCCCCACATATAAAAAAAATTGCAATTACAGTGAGCTAATTGGCAGTCAGGACCTCTCGGGTAGATGGGCGGCCAGAACATACCAGCCGCAATTACCACTGAAGGTGAGGATTTGTAATTAAAAACACATCGGGTGGCGCATGGCATGAATGTCAAGCAGATGTTTAGAGACGCACAAACTTGGCACACTGGGACAGTTTGACTTCTAGACAAGGTCAGTTGGAGCAGAGGGTCTTATTATTGTATTTACTGCAGAGAGATGCTGGGTGGTCACATAAAAAGGAAAGTAAACAAAAAATGCCCAGTAGATGTCAGTAGAGTCAGTAGATGTCAGCAGATGTCAGTCAGTAGATGTTTCAGATTTCACTAGGGAGACAGACAGATATAGAGAGAGAGAAGCTGAGAGAGACAGAATAATTGTGTGTGTGTGTGTGTGTGTGCATCTGGATGTGCTGCTTTAAGGGCAGTGTAAAGTGTGAACGTCCACCATTCAATGGGATTAGGGTTAGTGGTAGTGAGTATTTGGTGAGTAACGGTAGAATATGAACACGGTGATGAGTGGTAGAATATGGATGTGGTGATTAGCTGTGAGGTATAACAAACACGGTTCCTGATTTGCCAATCCTTGAGATGTGGAGCCATACCCTAGCCTAACACCCCTGAAAAACTTCATTTGAAAGCGGTGTCTGCTTCTTTCAAAAAGATTGAGGTGACAAGAAGAGCAGAGTCTATTCTTCTCTACCAGTCATCTCTATCAGTTACGGCTTCATCCCCTCTACTTCCTATTCCTCCTCTGCGCCAGCGCCACTGCAGCTGTTGCTGCTCGAGAGGAGAGGTGGAGACGGCCTCCATCTCTCTGCATAATTACCCTTCCACCCTTCCTCTGTCTCCACACCCACCCCACTCAGTGCTGTCCATCTTCTGTTTCAACGTGTAATTCAAAGCCAGCCGACCAGTTTCCTTTGGATTTTTGATACAATAATGTCTCTAATTAGGAGCAGTGTAATTCCTATGGACTTTTAGATGGCTCTGACTGCATACAATAAAAATGTCAAATCACTAAAGACTGATGTGTGCTTTTTTTATTTGAAGCTACAGTGTCACACAGGTTAGCGCCTTTATTTATTAGATCTACTTGAAAACATATATTTCACACAAATTTATTCTTTTTTTCAAATGTCGTACTAATATTTGAAGAGTATGTAAATGAGAGAAATAATAATGTTTTGGTGGAGCTATGGCAGTTTTTCAACCCGCTCCTTTCCTAGTTTAAAATTCCCAAGACAGTTACTATCGGTACCCACTGTCATTTTTTTACAGGTGGGAAATTGTCAATTCCTGTCAGTGTCTCTGAATAAACCTTCCCATGATAATCTAGTCCCACCTGTCAGTGGCCAAGGTGAGTGGTGAAGTAAAAAATAGACACAGAAGAAGATTCTAGAAAGAAAAAAGAAAGAAAGGAAACAGGCCATATTTGGGAGAGAAAGGGAAGGATTGCAGTGAGTGAAAAGGGTAGCCCTGGTGACTGTGAAGACCAGATAGTGATAACGGGAGGAGGAGAGAAAATAAATATTTGAACGTCTAATTTACCACAGGCATCGGAGTGGCACACACAGAAAGAGAGGACTCGCCTCCATATGCTCACCATTTGCAGAATGTCCTCGATCTTTAACTGCGCATCATCCTGATCGTCTTGTGAAAGGGCACTGTGAGAGAAAGAAACAGAGAGAGAGAGAAAGAGAGAGAGAGAGAGAAAGAGAGAGAGAGAGAGGCACCGCGTTGTCATACCAACAGTGAGCTGCTTCCTGACACAATATGCTTCCTCCCCTGTTGCTCCTAGGCTATAGAGTGCCGTGTCTGAGCTGGGATTGCGCCAGCAAGAGAGAAACATCACACCGGCTGCTCTGACAGGTGTATTTGAATATGCCGATTTACGTCCCATTGTGTGCTTATCACTGGCAGAGCAGTCTGATTAGCAACCAAAGAGGTGACGTTTGCTAAGCTTACATACTTTTAGAGTAGGAGGCGTGTGTGTGTGTGTGTGTGGCCCTGTGTCTATATGTGTGTGTGTCACAGTGTGTCTGTATGTTTGTGTGTGTGTGTGTGTGTGTGTGTCTCTGTGTCTATATGTGTGTGTGTCGCAGTGTGTCTGTATGTGTATGTGTGTGTGTGTATGGGTCTGTGTCTATGTGTGTGTGTATGGGTCTATATGTTTGTGTGTGTGTAGGGGGTCAGGTTGAGGGATTTGATGTGTGTGACGCTTCAGAGCACAAAAACAAACTGAAAGGTCAGGCTGATGTTGCTGTGTTGTGTGGCCTAGACAACCTTAGTATGTTTGCGGTGGCCTTCCTCTCCTGCGGGAGCAAGTCAGGGTCTTTGAGAACCTCCTCTAGCAGGCTGATAACATAGCCCTTCAGCTCACTGTTCATCTCAAAGTCCTGCAACGACAGAAGACAGAAGACCTGCGTGAGGACGAGAGGCACGGATGGACGTGTCTCCTTCTTCCAAATTACCTGCTGGAGGACCACGCTGACACACCCCCACCACCAACTCCACTCCATCAGCACGCACGCACCCCCGAGATGTCATACCTCCGCGCCGTGAAGTATGCACCGCTCCCAAAACAAGGTGTCCTCATCCCTGGACATCCATCACAGTTAGGAGGTGGGTGCGGGACATCAAAGTAATGGGAAATAAGCTTGTCGTGCCGAGCACATTGGAACAAAGAGTGTCAAATTGCTGCTGCTCTCATCACAAAAATGTTCGCGGGTGATGCGTCCATGGAAGCACTGGATGGTTAATCAAGGGTGGCGCTTAGCTAGAGGGGCCCCATCCATTCCTTTAAACCGCCTTTAAAAGGGATCTTATCCTTGCCTCCACCTTCCAGCTGGCTGCCCATGCTTCACCCATCCTCTTTGATGAAGTCCCTGTATGCCAAAGCCATCTTATCAAGCTTATTTCAGCCGCCTTCATCCTCTGGCCTTTCAAAATGTTATTAAAAAAACTTTTTTTTTGCCATCTATTATTGACACAGCTTTGCAGAGAGTAATTATTTTTGATGGAAAAAAAGTTCTTAGAGCTAGCAGCGAAGCTGGATATCTAAAAGAAAAAAAACAGTGAAGAGGTATATTTAAAAAGGTTTTAATTTGTCAATTCCCTTTTCCTGGGTGCATTCATAAATGAACAGACCCATCTAGAGACTTTACAGACCAGGGTATTTTTTTTACCTTTCATTCCATTTGGAGTGCATGGAGACCCAGGCGAGGACTGGAATGATTCATTTTTCTGTGCGCGACTGAAATGCACCTGTAATTACCCGCTCGCATCTGGTAGCCGGGGCTAAAAGCCTTCCAGCTGAAGTGACGGCTTCAAAGACGGGCACATTTGCATTGTGCCTTTTTAAATATGTGGCATTCAAATGGCCCAGCAGGCAAAAACCTGCCTGAGGGTGAAGGGAGGAGGGAACAAATGACGAGACGACACAAAAACGAGGAAAACGAAGAGCTAAACTTTATCATCACACCACCAGCACCACGCACAGAAAAAGCTGGAAGGTGCTTTACAGTAAAGTTTCTAAAAAAAAAATCATGTCTGGTATGATGCAAAATGATTATTATTATTATTTCATTCTAGCTGAAGTCTGGTCTAGTTCAAGTCCATCACACAAGATTGTTACGGATGTGCACAGTGTCAGCACGGTCTCAAGCTATTTTTCTACTTTTCATTTTGAGAGAGGGGCCGATAATCGCCTCGTATTTGGCCCCTAATGGAGATTAGTGCCATCAGACATCCGCGGGAGCCAGCCCAGCACAACAATCAACTCTGTGTGTGTGCCTTGTCACTTTAGCCTGCTGCATGACGGCGCCCGTGATAAGGCACTGTCATAAATAAAGTAAATGGACTGAGCCAAAGTCATGCTCGCTAATGTATGGGGTGTCAGGGAGCAGGCAGATTGGGCTCCCTGGTAGATGCATGGGCCTTATGTTGGAAAACAGAAGGAGACAGAGAAGGGGTTAGAGAGAGGGGGAGAGATAGAGAAAGAGAGAGCGAGATTAACTAGCGTAGCATCTCTATGATGGTAATTAATTACTTAGTTGTTATGTAGTGTGCCCTACTATTTACTACTTTTTCTCAGCAACACCAGCAACACATACACACACACACACACACACACACACACACACATACACACACACACACACAGTAGTGCTGTAGAACTGGAGTCAGGCAATTATCCACGGTAACACACAAGGATCTGTTGCGGACAGCATTGTTGACAGCGTGAAAAATGTGTTTCTGTTTCCATGGCTATTTACTTGCCAAGGGAATGTATGGATTATTATTACTGTTACTTCTAATTTTAATTATTCTGGCGGATGTTCATACACATTTCTTTTTTTACCTTGGCTTTACTTCCACCCATAGTGACGCACGGGGAGAACCAAAGTTCAACGCACGCCAACACCTAATCAAAGGAGCTTAATTCTCTGAAAAAGTGACGCATGGCAGTGTTTCCATTTTGCACACACATAAAAGCCATATTGCACATCATGGAGAAACACCAGGGCATATGCTATGACGCTTATTAACGATTATTTTAGGTACTGTATGCTGATTCTCTCAGCTAGGAAAGACTTTGTGTATGCTGATGCTTATATAAAGCACACACACAAAAACACACACACAGCCACACACAGACACACACACACACTCAAGCACTTGCACACACACACGTGCACATACACTTTCACATACACACAGCCCCTGACTCACTCTTGGGGTGACAGAGGGGAACGGTGCCAAGGTGCTGCCACTGGCCCGTACCAGCGCTTGGTGGAGAATCTGAATCGTAACACACAGGTTGGTGCAAACCATATCCACGCCTCTCCCCATCACCCTGTCCACAGGCTGGTCTGCCAGGCCATTTGTCTCCAATCGGCCAGCCTTTTAAAACATTTCTCTCAACCTCATCCACCCACTCACAGCTCACCTGTGACGTCTGAAAGGTTAGTTTTAACAAGCTCTTTCGGTGTGAGTTTGAGAGCCTAGGCCGAGTCTGAAAAAAAACTCCACTAAACTGATCAATGCAATAAGCCTGTTAGTGCTTTCAGTAACTGCCCCCCCTCTCAAAAAAAAACTTAAATACGATGAAATGATATGAAACATGCATTAGCTATTCTTTACATTTCTCACTAGTCAACCAAACCATCCAGGCAGCACCATGTTCTGTGGTCTGAGGTTAAAATGGCAGGTTTCCTAAACACTGCCTAGTTGTATTAAACCGCTATAATTAGCAGAGACAATTAGCATGTTAGTTGGCTTTTATCTGTGCCTAACTTCCGCTATGAAGGGAACCCACCCAAAATCATATTTTTTATTACATTTATCATGTTTCTTTTTTCAAATGTAGAAGAATGGTTTCCTCTACTTCCACTACAAATTCTATTACATGATTAAATTTGTTTTATGGTTTCCAAAAAAAAGGTGTCTCATCTTACTCTTATGCTCCTTTTTACATCATTCTTCACAATTAAATAGTTTGTGTGTGTGTGTGTGTCTGCATCCACATGGTTGTTCATGTTGTATGTGTATGTGTATTTGTGAGGTTTGTTATCAACATAGAGTATTGCAATATTACCATCCCATTTGTTTATAATGATGACGAGCTATCACATTGAATACGTTGATGTTTGTGCGCTCATGTGAGCTAATTGTTTGCAGTGGACATTCTCCCGACTCATTTTGGCTGGAGCGGGAGCAGTAAAGCTTGACCGACTCACAGTGCCGCTGTTGGCAAAGGGGCTACAGGAGAAGCACTGACAAAAGGTGGACATCGCCATAGCACCGGCAGCAGCCTTCACACACACTGGAAGGTTTAAGAGTGAGCAACTCGCTAATGAGGTTGCGGATCAATAAGGCACACACCTTACACACACACACACACACACACTCACACACACACATACACACACGCAGGCTAAAGAGGCCACTTATACTACCCCTCCCCCACACCGTAACCCTACATACATCGCTACACAGTTTATTGTGCTAGGGTTACTGTATTAAGTACAGCGCTATGATACTAAGGGACAAATCCAAATGCTTTGGAGAAAAGTGGCAGTGAAATGAATGATTTCATCTTTAATCAACCGTATGACACTGACTTGGGACACCAGGAGATCTTCTCTTAAAAAGTAGCAAGTCCATCTGTGCATACACCATCCTCTGTTGCATACTTTGTACTGTCTCTAAACAAATTGGGTGTTTGAGATCAGACAGAAAAGAACAAAGTGACTTGCAGAGAGTCTGGATATTTAATCATGCTGAGTGATCTATGGCGTGTGTGCATTGTGCAGTTGAGAACCTGAACTAATTATTTTTGATGTGTATAACAATTGCCGTGCTGACATTGTTGTCAGCAGAGGGGCCAAAAGCTGCCCAACAACAATCAGCTTTCTGGTATCACAAGCACA
>JAGFZM010001545.1:1004384-1026884 GCA_017657215.1 Limnothrissa miodon | reverse complement strand
GCTGCAGTTGCACAGTGTATGATTTCAGACACGTATGACTGCATCTAACCAAATACAGCCTGTCAGTTACACAACTGCTACCACACGAGAAAATAAACATGTTCAACAAAGCTCACAGATAATGATGTAAGAACTCACACGCCATTGTTTTATTTTTGCTCTGACACCTGATGTGTTCAGTGGATCCTTTTGATTGATTTGATTTGAAATGTTTGGGTTAAAAACCCTACATGTAAACCTAGTAAAATCAAACAACAGCCAACAGCCTCGGAGCATACAGTACACAATGAGGAGCTACATGACAAATTAAACATTAATGTGCAACAAATCAATATGCGAGACACTTTAATGTTGATGTTTCCCTGGTGCTTTTGGCTTAGGAGAAATCAATCACAGAAAAGCTGACAACATGGCACCTCTAACAGGTCCAAACAAGGGGGGAAACACTTTATTTATGTCCTGATGCAGGAGAAGAGGCCTCACAGGCAGTAAAAGCAGAAAGGACTAATTGATCTATATTAAAACAGCTCAAGTGCACGCTGGCATTTAAAAAAGAAAAAGACCAGCATTCTGGTCATGGTGTCTTGACCCAGATCTGACAGTTAATTAACCTTCGCAGTGACAGAGAGGACTCCTATGTGCCTGTGTGTGTGTGTGTGGGGGGGGGGGGGGGGGGGGGTGAAGGTGAGGTGGTGGGCAGCGAGCACATGAGCAAACACTTACATTCCTCGTCGCTGGCATCTGGCTCCTCGATGAGAGTGCACTCGATCAAGGACAGCACGCCTCCTTGCTACAGGGGTCAGGGGTCAGAGCAGAGCCCATGGTAAGCAAACAGCACTGGGTTCCAAACCAGCACTGAACAGAGACACATCTGTGCCTATCTAGAGTAGTCCGTGAACTATATTACAGTTAAAGTAAACCCTTATGGTATGACTTAGATCAGTTTAGTAGTATAAACCCAGCAGTGTAATGACAATGACACACTTTTACAATAGTTACCATTAGACTTTCAGGTAATCTCTCGTCTCATCCAGAGAAGGAAACATTAAAATGTGAACCGCATTAAAATTATAACCAAATTTTGGACAGGAAGTGCTCCAGTATTTGGACAACCTAGACCTTGTTTCCAAACACAACTATAAAAACAAGGGTCTCTCTGCAGGTATCAATATCTGATCTATAGCTTGGAAAGCACCCTTATGCCGTTTTATCATACACACTTCACAAGAATACTAACTGAAGATGTGTGATGTCTGTGGTTCATGTTGGGCTGCTCGAAGAATAGGTTACTCTCATAGACTGCATAGAGAAATGGAAACTATTCTTTTTTACACCACAAAGTTATGACTGTCAATGTACTCGTTGGAATAGATTAACTATAAATAGTTTGGAAAGAATTAGATCTCAACATCAACATGGCACATTTTCTACACTATAATACCAATAACAAACCAAATAGCACTTCAATTGTCAACACTCTTTCATTAATGGGTTACAAAGATTTCAATATTAGCAAGCTTTAGCAGAATTCTTACTGAACCCACAAATGACATTATAGATACCAATGACAGAGCAAATCTTCCTCTGTACACCTAATAATAATGGCAAATAGTGACTTTTTTGTAGTGAAACGAGACTCTCTCTCTCTGTGCCTCTATTTCCCCCAGCCATAATGACTCATTTTCGGCAGGAAAACACTTTTATGTTTCCCACAGCTCCCATTGCCGTGAACACAGTTGGCAAGACAATGTTTTTGACAATTTTACCATGTATCTCTAATGAAAGACAGCCTTATTTTGCCTATGCGTTTGTGTGTGTCTCTTTCTAAAAACAGAGTGTTAAATGAAATGTAACAAGAAAAAGAAGAAGAAGAAGAAGGAGAGTTATTTAAATGATTCAAATCAGTTTTTTTAGATGGAAAAGGGGTTTTGGGCCTGGGTCCAAACAGACAGTTCTGCAGGACATGCTGAACCAACAGATGAGTGTTATGCGCATGCTGCTGTCTGCATTGTCAAGCAAGCTGCTTTGACTTCCAGCCCACGCCTCATCTCTTCTGTTGGAGGCTATTCTGTAAGAGTATTTATTTTCACTTCATTCTTCGGATTAGAATGAAACATGAACAAATAAAACACCCTCTGCTACAATCGAGTACACTGCAGGATTGATTTCTTTCAGTGTGTATGTGTGTTTATGTGTGTGTGTGTGTGTTTGTTTGTGTGTGTGTGTGTGTGTGTTTGTCTGTATTTGTGTGTGTATGTGCATTTGTATGTGCCAGTGTGTGTGTATGCGTGTGTGTGTGTGTGTGTGTCACTCACTTTGAGAAGGTGTAGCTTGCCCCCTGAGCTGCGTGTGCAGATGAGGAAGTGCTTTGTGAACAGGAAACACTGCCTTTCCCCTTCCTTCTTCAGAGATAGTGAGCCCAGACGCACCTTACTGAGCTTCCCTCTCTCCACAGAAGGCAGCTGGATCAAAGAGCCTGAGAGAGAGAGAGAGAGAGAGAGAGAGAGAGAGAGGGGGGGGGGGGGGGAGAAGCAAAAAAACAGAAAAAGAGAGAAACAGAGAATCAACAAGGAAAAAAGGAACATAAAGAAAGAAAGAGACAAAAAGAAAAAGAAAAACAAAAAGAAACAGACAAGAGAAAAGCAGAGAAAGAAAAAAAAGAGAGAGGGTGGTTATTGCAAAGAGAGGGGCCAGAAAGATGGAGTAAGACAAACAGAGTGCAGGACAGATGGAGATAAAGTGAGGAATAGACAGCAAGAGCAGAAGAGAGATTTGATGTGATGGACAGATTTATTAGAAGACAATCTGTGCAGTTTACCTCAGGCCCACAGACAGCACTATAGCCAATGCAACATGGACAATAGTCTTTGGAGGATCTTGACAAACTGTTGACTGCAGCATGATGTGGCTATTGAAAATGACAGACACGCTCGAGTCCACAGAGTCGCTCTATTTCAAACACTCACGCACTGCACTGTATAGTCTCACAGCTACAGAATAGCCCCTTTCTATAACCACAGTTTGGTTTTGTTCAAATCGAACACTTTATCCGCATACATTATAGATACCCCTGAAGATTCTGACTTCAAATAGTCGAGGCCTGCAGAGACATTCCAGTCTGGTTCCAAAACAATGCATAATTCAAGACCCGGCTGGATTCACATCCAAGTCAATATTGTTGTTGTTTACCCCCTCCCCACCAAGGCACAAAATTGGTTTGAACGAGTACTCTTGAGTCCACTGCAACACTGCAGGTGTTCGGGAGAGGCAGGGAAGGGACTCACCCTGTCTCACAAAAGTCTGGCTGGTGTCGAGGAGGATGTCGCAACCTTCCACAATCATGCGCTCGATGGCCAGGTTCTTGCGGATGTTTTCGGTGTCACTCACCTCGTCGTGCATAACCCTACAGACAGGCACGGATTGTGACTCTACAACACACTCACACAAGCAACAAGTGTACAATGTTTGATTTTATTTTCCTTCTGGGCTAACACACACACACACACACACACACACACACACACACACACACACACAGCTTCTATAGTGATATGACTCCACCACATGCGAGCAATCTGCATAACAAGCACAAACATATGTGGAGCAGTTATACTGCGACAGACGGTAGATTACCTAAAAATAGCCCCAATTAATCTCACTCTTCTAAACTTGTCACTGCCAACTAGCGTAATTAAGACAGCGGCAGGACTGCTGCTCGAGGGCCAGCCCGGCCCACCGTATGCAACTGAACCTGAGACTGGGCCTGAATCCTGCCTGGGTCAGGGCTACTGCTCAGTGCTAGCAGTGTGTGCTAGCAGTATGCGCTAGCAGTGTGCGCCAGCTCTGTGCAATGGCTTTGGCGCGGGGCTCGCTCACCTGGAGAGCTCCTCCAGCTTGGACTTGGCAAACTCCAGACTCTTGCGCTCCACATGTTCGTGAGGGGTGTGAGCCAGGAGCTCATGAAGAGTGATGATGTAGCGGGGGATCTGGCGAAGCACGCAAAGGTAGGGCACAACAAACAAAAGTTCACAGGTCAACGTGTGGAAAATGAGCTGAATAATGTGTTTATGTTTCCTAGGAAAAATACTAGGCTATACAGTAAATACTATGGATACTATGAATATACTTGGAAAAATACTATATATAAATACGATATAAAATTCCACACAGTATTTGTTGCAAGTATGTATATATCGTTAGCCTCATAGCATAATTGCCTAAGTCATTTTCTGGCCAAATTGAGATTTATGCCTAAACTTACTCTCCTACCACTGCTGCATCATCCTGCATCTCTGCCCATGTCTTTGGCCAATCACAACGCTTATTAGAAGCCAAAAACACTATCTGCCTAAGTCATAACTTTACGGGTTACTGGTGGGAAAGGAAAACCGTGGTTAGAGGTTGAAGTTGTCTAAGGTTAGACATCAAGTAAAAACTTGGTTAAGGTTGACAAGTTACTCATCTTGGTTATATTTAGGAGAGTAAAACATTTTTGGTTATGCTATGGTTGCATTTATATGTAAGAGAAAAAATGCCTAAGTCATGGCATTATCTGCCTAAGTCAGTTTTCTTTGTTAGGTAATTGATGATGGGTATTTTTCTTTTTGCATTCTTGTTCACTCATTTGGTTGAATGTAGTGTTACAATTTCAATAAGATGCACAAATGTGTTTTTTTTAAATATGTTTTTTCTTGTTTTCCAAAAACACTGAAAAATGACTTAGGCAATTATGCTATGAGGCTAACGATATGAAAGAAGAAGTGTTTTTTTCTCTGCTTACACGGCAGATTTGTGAAAGCGATATGTGTTTTGGTTGGAAAAGATAGATATGTGGAATGCACTAGGGGGAAAAGAAGGGGTAGATGAACTTCCTCCATTAACATGAGAACTCTTCTGAAAGGAAGGCAGTGTTACAAAATGAGCAAAAGGTTTTCCTCTACATGTTAGTAAGTACTTTTAAAGGTGCAGAGAGTGATTTTTTACGGTTTAACTTTAATTTTATAGGATGCTGAAAAGTTTCTGGAGCCAAGTGGCAGAGGTTGGGTAGGAAAATACTTGCAGGTCAGACCCTGACCCCTGTCATATATGCAGTAACTTCAGATACTGTATTGATATATATATATATATATATATATATATATATACTGTATACATATATAGCCTATGTATTAATATTTATATTTATTTATTTATTTATTTGATGGCCACTACATACCAGCTGATCCAGGGTCAGTTCAATTGCATACTGTGTGTGTGCTCACGTGTGTGTGTGTGTTTGTCAATGTGTGTATCACTGTTAAAGTTTAGTGTTTATTCTTTGCATTTTGCACGTGTGTCTGTGTGCGTGAGCGTGTGTGTGTGTGTGTGTATTCTTATTGGCAGAAAGTGGCGCCCCACCTGAAACATAGGATAGGTGAGGAAGGTCTCCAGCATCCTTCCCTCGCAGGCTGCATTGGACTCGTACTGCTTCAAGAGCTTGTCAAAGTCACGGTTCTGCTTGCAGTTAGCCAGCACCTGCAGACTGTACTGGTGGTTCCTCACAAACTCCTGGTAGATGTTCAGCATGGGCAGCAGGATGTCAAACAGATCCGCTGCAGCGGCGGGTGGAATGGGGTGAGATAGAGTGGGAATGGGTTGAGGAAAGATGGAGATAGGGTGAGGTGGGATAGGGATGGGATGATGTAGGGAGAGGTAGGGTAGGGATGGGGTGGGGTGAGGTAAGGTGGGAATTGGAAGGCAACAGAGAGAAAAGTAAGTGGACATGGAGGCGGAGGTGAAGAAAGAAGACAGCAGGCACTTGTTATAGGGCAGCAGGGCACCTTTGTAATAACAACACTTTGAGGGTCTTAGAGAGAGCATTTCCTTTGGTGCACTGAACAAGCAGGTCGTTTTGGAAAAAGCCTTTGGTGTGGAGGCGGGATAGCAGCTTATCTCCACTCCTGTTCAACAACCACCTGCTTTCCTGGCTGGCAGAATTATGGACAGGGCTGCCGAGCCGTTGCCAGGGCTATTGTTCCGAGCCGCTAGTGCGCTCAAGTCGTCTGTACGACTGCTGTTGCCGTGATTAAGGGGGTGGACAGCAGAACGTCAGTGCTATTGTTTGACCGAGACGGTTCGTGCGTCAGTGGCACTGACGAACACTTGTCCTTGGTGCTGAAGTGACCCTGAGACATGAGGAGTTTAGTCTGATGACAGAGAAAGGGAGAAAAAAGAATGCAGCTCCATGTAAATGAAACATTTCCTCAAGTTGACGGCTGCTGCTTACCCAGAACCAGGGTGGGCCAATTTGCAATCCTTGCCTTCAGGCCTTGGTGGAATATTTCGTGCAAGAACATGATTGTTTCACTAAAGAGAAAAAAAAACACAGACAGATTTAATTAAAGTACATCCCAGGAGGAACATTGTTATTGCACATTTTGTGTGTGTGTGTGTGTGTGTGTGTGTGTGTGTGTGTTTATGTGTATGTGTGTCTGTGCATGTGTGTGCATGCGTGTGTGTGTGTGTATATGTGTGTGTGTATGTTTGAGTAAGGACACCTGTTGAGAAAGATGGTGCTGACGTCGTCATGGCTGATGGGCGGTTTCTTGGAGCTGGCGGCCATGCGCAGAGGCCGCAGGAAGCAGTTGACCAGGATGGAGAGCTGGTGCACGTACTCGGTCTCGGCCTCCACCATGTTGAAGACGATCTGGTTGCGCTTGCGCATGCTCTCTGCATGCGGCGAGCAGATGTAGTCCTGCACGATGGTCTTCCACTTGCGCCGACAAAGCCAACCTCGCATGAAGCTCTGAACCTAAAACACACACACATACACACACACACACACACACACACACACACAGACTTATAAAAGCTACGCTCATATTTGCACTCAATAATAAACATCCTCACATCCATACAACCAGTCAACATGAATTCCCAAAGTACTGTTTATGCAAAGCATGGTCATGGAGAAAGCAGGCTGAATTTTGTGTAAACAAATTTATGACTTGGCATGAAGCTTGGAATGTAAACATTTATGGAGCACTATAAAATGTAAACGCCGGAGGACATGTCGGTGCAACCACATACCTTCTTAATTTTTTTAATGTCTGGGTCCTCCTCCTCTTGGTTTACCTGGTACGGACGCATTCTCTCCTTGGTTTTATTCAGTGCAATGATCTTCAAACACACACAAATCACACAGTTATTGATTTTACAAAGATACTGGCAAACTCTAAGTTGTTCACTGAGAAAATTGGCAAGATATTGTCAGATAATTTACAAGGTTTCTAACCTTCTCACAGAAACTCAATGTAGTCATCAAACCCCCTCTGTTTAAACAGCTGTGATTATTGACTGTTTTCAGTAAAGAGAAA
This sequence comes from Limnothrissa miodon, assembly GCA_017657215.1. Taxonomy (NCBI): domain Eukaryota; kingdom Metazoa; phylum Chordata; class Actinopteri; order Clupeiformes; family Clupeidae; genus Limnothrissa; species Limnothrissa miodon. The sequence goes on along the minus strand of JAGFZM010001545.1, from coordinate 1,019,529 downwards.
GGCAGGCTCAGCAACACAGCCCAGATATCTCTGCATCCATTGGCAGTGATATGTGTTCAAAAGGGCTCTGATATATATTACATAATAAATGCACTGCGTTTGGACTCCATTTTTCCCATAATCCAGTACCAACAACGGTATAACCTATAACGGTATAATGGTATAAACTAAACCAACCGGCTCTGTTTGCCAGATACAGCTGAGTCTTAAAAAAGAAAGATGGTGTGAATCAGCCAACAGCCCTGTTATGGGCACTTTTTTTTTTACTTAACATTACCTGTTTGGAATTGTTTTTGTTGTGCATCTGCACTTTATTATTGTAAGTGTGAAACGTAATTTCAATTCCTTTGTATGTCAAGTACATGTGAAGAAATTGACAAATAAAACTGACTTTGACTTTGACTTTGAATGCTAAATGTTAAAACCAATGAAGCTGCTGCAATTATTTAATGATGTACTTGTTTTTTTTGGCAATGCATTGTTTAGACTGTCTATAGTATAGTTTTTATTTTTGTACTCCATTCTCGACCAGTGTTTCCCATCACAACGTTGTTTCTTAGTCAGTCTTTTTATTGTTTAAATTACTGTAATTTCCTTCAGCACTGCCAATTTTAGCCTGTTTTGGTTGGAAATTAATGAACATTTAATGAAATAATTTTTTTTCAACTTGCCCTTTGACTTCAAATGTGCACACACACACACACACACACACACACACACACAATAACACTGAGCAGGAATAACTAACAAAATGACTAGGATGTTCTCTAGTTTGTTATTCTATGTACAATAAGATTACACATAGGCCTAGCATAATTTCTATAAATAATTATATATCGGAGAAAGAAAATATTTTACTGATGTCTTATTACTGTTTTAAAACAAATAATACAAATAGATTTTCTGTGACAAGTCAGACAATTCACTTCCTGCATGTACATTTTACCCCTTGAGCTAAGTTCAAAATGTAATGTTATTTAGTCATTTTTAGTCCTTAGGATTTATAATAATTGATAACTTATGTTAACATATGTTAATTAGATATTTACAGTAGCAAACAGTTAGTTGCTAGTACACTCTTTGGTCTACAGTATTTAGTATCAAATGTTCTCATTCTTTTTCCTACTCACAGTACTACTGACCTCAAACTACAGGGAGTGTATTGCTTCAACAGCCATACTTATCTATTTAACACACCTGCAGAAATATTTAGTTTTTGGTTCAAATTCAATTATATTTATACAGCACCATTTACACCTGACCTGGTGCTTTACAGACATTCACAAGGAGCAACCAAGAGCAACAGGGGCAAGAAAAAACACTCCCTAGTGGTAGTTTTTCGAAGAAGAAACCTTGGGCAGATCAAGGGGCCATCGTAACTGCCAGGGGTCATGCAGTGGTGCAGTCTGTAGTTAATAAAGTCAAAATAAATGTCAAATTGTCAATGGACAAATGTTTTTTGTTTTAAAGAACTTGTTTTTTTTTCACTTGTTTGCCTAAACAGGCTACTCCCTGGCCAGGAGTTACTGGAGTATGAAAGTAACCATCACAGGTAGTCACAAATAGCAGCCTCACATTGATGAACGGCACAGTATTTGTGGTGTCGACCAGGCCATGGGGTTAGGGCGATGTGACTGTTTCCAGGTTAGATAAGCATCTCTCTTCCTCCCCGGAGACAATCTCCTCTGTTCATTCCACAACTACCATCAGACATCCTCTTGCAGGAATTAACGGCGTAAGCAAATTGTGGCTTGGGTGTTCCGCAGGGGAGAAGGACAGCCGTGTACGTGCACTCAAAGGAGCTTATTTGGTGTCAGCCAACGCCACTGAGACACACTGAGTCTCTCTGAATAAGAGATGAGTTGATAATAGAGCTGATTACGGCTTGATTTGCTGGCTACATTATTCCTGTGTACTTTCAGAAACTCCTGATCAGATTAGATTTTCTGCTGTACATTATCTCATCAGCATAGCTGATATAGCAAACATAGCTACATTTTCCAAATGACCCATAGGAATGAATCCAATTAAAGCTATAAGCCTTGCATAATGTAAACTTCATATACAATACATAGTGCAGCATGGGGGTGACAGACTATTGTTTCAGCTGGAGAGGGTGATTAGTTTTAATGAGTGCAGTCATACAGTATATTATTCTTTTCCTTCACCACATTGACTTCATTATCAGAATGGCACCACACTAGGAAGACAATAGGAAATCTACCACAATCCAACTCATATGAGTTAATTATGCATTTTACATTGAGACATGAACAAATAACTTTCCTACTACTGTAATTTTTCCCACTGCGTCGTCATTTGAAGCAACAGAATATAAGCAGGATTAAAAATGTACACACCAATACACACTAACACATTCTCCCAGTTCATCCTACTGATTTCATTTAAAACTGAGGACACAGAGCTTGCTGATCATTCAGTGGCAATAATGAAAGTGCCCCCGTCCCTGTTCAAGTCATCCAATCCAATGCTCAATAATGTCAGTTCTGTATACTGTAGGCTGTCTTGTGATGATTTTACAAAACACAGTCATGATGAACTAAAGACTTATGTTAACTCTAGCAATGTACACTAGTTGCCGCTTCATTATTTGGTCTATTTTGTACCAAAAATTCTGACAGCATTTATACAAAACAAACAGACAGAGCTATCACTATGGTTGGGGATGTGCGCTCTCTTCTAGATCAATAAACCTGTTCCCTTGACACCGTGATCAGATGCACAGGCATGGCAGGTTTGCTACCCAACTAGCCCTGGGTTTGAGGACTAGCAGGGGAATCCTCACTCTCACTCTCACATCTCTTCACTCCACTCCACTAATTGGTGGCCTAGAGGTCAAGTAGGCCTACCTCAGCCTTTAGCCTCTCGATCTCAGTGTCCTGGTCCTCCAGCTGCGTCCTCAGCTGATTGGCCGCCACCTTCTCCGTCTCCACGATCTGCACCAGGTGGATGTACTTCTGCATCAGCACCTCGCGCTCAATGATGATGTCAGAGTAACTGCCGTGGAGACAAAACAGGATATTGGACAAATTAAAATAATACTTCATAACAATATTTTATTGTGTAGATTAAGCACATAAATCTGCACTAATATTCCCTATATATATATATGTGTGTGTGTGTGTGTGTGTGTGTGTATGTATATATTGGTATATATATATGTGTGTGTGTGTGTGTGTGTGTGTGTGTATGTATATATTGGTATATATATGTGTGTGTGTGTGTGTGTGTGTATATATATATATATTATATATATATACTGTATACACACACACACACACACACACACACACACACAGTACATATACAGTATATATGTGTACACACAAGACATACTGTATCAACCAGAAAGGTGAAACCCAAAATACCTGCATGAGCATAGAAATTTAGTAAAAAAAAGGGTAAGGAGCACAGTTGTTCCAAGCACACAGAGACACAGTTTCTAAGCACTACATCCAGAGCGGAAAAGCATGCAAATCCATACACACTTTGTGGGATGTTTCAGGAGGAGAACAGTGATACAAACAGTGCAGATGTGCGCAGCACGACCTGGCCGTAAAGAGGTACTTTAGAAAAGCTGACCTTAAGCTCACAGACTTGATGTTCAGTAGAGTCGATTTTTGTCAATAAGTGGAAAAAGCTTCAAAAGCTAGTGATCAAAAAGCTCACCAATTTGTCTCTCTGTCTGTCTGTCTCCCCCCCTCTCGCTCTCTCTCTCACTGTGCATTAATGTTTATTGTTTTCTTTCAGCACAGAATTATGTGCCAGTTTAGATGAAATTATGAGCATGCCCAGTACGAGTGCTACTATGAGCATGCCCAGTGCAAATGCTACTAGCATAAACATCCTAATGACAAAAGACAGCATTGTCACCAGGACGTGAGGGATGGTGGTGGTGAAATCCTTTCGGGTCCGAGACAATAAAAAGCTGAGTGCTTATTCTCAGTCTTCCTCTCCTCTGTGTACGAGGAGAAACGGGGCTGTCAGATCTAATGGAGGGGTATCAGGCCGCTTGCTTGTTTGAGATGACATGAATGTGAAGAGCAAAGCGCTTGGGTATGTGTGTGTGTGTATGCATGGCTTCACCCGTGTCCCCTGCGTTGATTTACCCTGCAACACTCCCTTCCCTCAACTGCTGAACTGAAGCTGGGGCAAAGGAGGCGCTTTATCATGTTTTAAGCAGGACGCCGGTATGTAAAGAAAACAGTTGACAGCCGATTTACATAGAGTACGGTTGCATCCGCAAAGGTCTGTTGTGTGAGCGGGGTGAATGGAAGTGATGAGGTCTGTCAGCTGATGCCTCAGGGATTATCACACACACACACACACACACACACACACACACAGAGGCAGGTGTACAGAGAGCCACTGAGTCAAGCGTAAGTATGAAAAAGTGAGAGTGATGACACAGATACAGTCTTTTGAAATCTCTATAATTTTAAAGAAATACACACACACAGACACACGCACACACATACACACACACACACACAAACGCAGTGTACCTGGCCTGCTGGATGGCTTCCACCCACTCGTCACACTCCGCCTCCTCATCGGTACGTAGCTCCAGGGGCTTCTGTCCATCGTGACCAAAGACAATGAGGAAGTAGTGCTGCATAGGATCAGAGCGTACACACACACACACACACACACACACACACACACACACACACACACACAGGCATGGCTTAGTATTCTGAACTTTCTTGCTACAACTCAACTCATCTCGATGTGTGTGCTAGTGTGTTTGCACACTTAGATTCTACATGCAAGAACAACTTTCAGTATGTGTGTGTGAGGGTGAGTTTGTGTGTGTGTGTGTGTGTGTGTGTGTGTGTTTGTGTAGGCCTATGTTTGTTGGATGCCACTGATTCTTCTTATACTGGTATTGCCTGAAAAACTTTCAGAAACTGTGTGTGTGTGTGTGTTTGTACATGTGTATGTGCTTGTTTGTGTGTGTTTGAAGGCCCTCGTTCTTGATACACTTATTTGGAATGCATAAACAATTTGTGTTTAGTTCACACGTTCCCAATCTGTGTAGAGAAATCTTGCCTGTGTGGTATTGCCCTTGGTATTGCCTGTGTATTTTGTCCTATCCAGAGCTCTAAAAAGAAATACTTTATATTTACACGCACCAGTGTAATCTCAACCCTGTTGAGACACAATGTGGACTCAACTGGAGGAACTGACAACATAACTAAGGTAGTAACAGCGAACGGAACCCAGGCCTTTTGACAGACACGTAAAAAAACTGTCAGTCCCTCACTGGTGTGCACTCTCACTGCTCAATACAGGAGAGCACGAGCAGAGGGAAATAGTGCAGCTGACAGGTATCCATGGGATATGATCTTCATGTGGTCTCTGGTTTCAGAGCGCATATTTTCAACAGGCTCTGCTACCATACTGTACACTGGTGAATGGAGGCACCAGCTCATGTGGAGGCACCGAAAGCAATGAGATAACAATACCATTAGCACATCAGAACATGTAAATGGGTTTTGTTTTTTGTTGTTTATGGGTGTGTGTGTGTGTGTGTGTGTGTGTGTATGTGTTTGTGTGAGTGTGTGTGTGTGTGTGTGTGTGCGTGTGTGTTACATGTATGTATCTTCATGTATGTATCATCAAGAGATGAGAGAAATTTGCTAAAATAAAGGGTGTCACATTAGGTTGTATTACAGTATAGAGATAAGCTGAGCCAAACTGCTTGATTCTGTCTGCAGCCTATATGCTGTGAAACACTGTTTCAAATGCATGCATTGACCAAGGAGACTCCAGCTGCTAAAACAAACTGAAAAGAAAATGAAATCTGTCAAATGTTGTGCAGCAGGTGCAGCAGGACCTGAGGGAGGCCGGCGCTCAAACAGGAAGCCCTTTCAGACTAGGAGCTGTCAGAAGCCTGTGGTTGAAGCCATATTACCTAGGAACTAAGCAGAAATTTCCAGCCATTGCATTTGTTTTGTCAAAAGATCAAACATGAAAGAAGAGGAATTGTTCAACTGAATACTGTCAGGTGTTTCACACAACTCTGTCCTAATAATACATTTGTCAAGCCACTTGCAGCATATTTAAATATAAATCATCCACTGTCAGCCACATATTCAAAAGGGCATTCTAGCAACCTGTTCTGCATATATTTTACATGCATGCATTTAGCAGACATATTCCATAGCGGGCTTACAGCACATTTTTGTAAACTTTGAGGTATTTTGGGGCAAGTCTCCCCTAGAGTTACATGCCCTGAACTCAAATATGCATGTTGAGGGCCCATTTATGTGCAGTGCCAAGTCTGCTGGGTTTTGGACAAAAATACTACAGATTTTATTGAAAGCACAGCTGCCCTTTGCTGCTCTAGCCACTCCCCCTATCACATACTTCCAGTGCAATACTGAACCAGTATGGAGACAAAAAGCCCAATACGCATCTCACAGTCTATCATTCTAGTCTTAGTCTAGAATTTCAGGGAAATTCTGTATGCATTTGTCCTCAAAGATTTACATTATTGTTTAAAAAGCGAACACTAACAAACCCATATGGGTAAGGAGGCTGTTGAAGTTTGCATTCAAAGCAACTGCTGTTGCCTGAAGTGCAGAGGTTTAGAAAAACAACTTCTCAGATCTATCAAATACACATGTACATATACATATGTACTCTGTAGCTTCTTGTTGTGAATGTAATCTTTACACCACAAAAAAACACACGGAAAGGCAGTGCATCTTAATGTGTAACATGTCTGTAACTGCAGCTCAAAACGCTATATTCAACATGGACCTTAAGTTGCTTTGTCAGTTTCCTGGAGCATGTTGCTTCTGCAGGCACTGCAATAGTACGTAACTAACAAATGGCTAGCATGTGACTGTAATGAACTAATAGGCACGATAGCAAGTGAATAGTCAATGGCGAATATGACCTTAGATTGTTGTAGTAAGATCTAGCACAACTGAGTTGGCATTAGATTGGCTATCACCAAATGGTGGCCCCGTACACCCCAGCAGTGAACCCACAGGGAAAGCATATGTGCAGGGCACGCACAAGTACATTGATCCAAGTCCTCATCCACACGGGACTCTCATGGGACATTCTGTATCAAATCACACAAGGCATTTGTTGCATCTCGGATATTGCTTGAATCTTGCCAATATCATGAATGGGTTACACAAACACCACCAAGAAAATCTTTTTACAACTTTAGCCACAATAGTCTTTTCTCATAGTGCTCCACAACAAAGAGCACCCGTGAACAACAGGGCCAAGAAAAAAAACACAATGTTTTATCTTCACTAGTCTAGAGCAGTATAATACAGCAAACTCTAATTGTGACTAATACACAGAAGAAGTAGATTGTTTCTTTCGTCAAGAGCGTGCCACAAATTGCCAAATTACACCCTTGCAGTATGGTGCAGTCAGTGTAATCTATACCAAGGGGTGAGGTGACCCTGCCATGTGGCGTATAATTGGTGTGGCAGAAACACCTATGATGAGAGCATGCTAGGGGTGCAAGGAGCAGGACTGGAGGTGAGATGTGAGTTAGACACTGGACCAATAAGGGGACATGATTGAACCCAGTGGGCTAAAACAACAAGGCTACACTGATCACACAACTGAAGTGATGTTCGAGTAGACCAGATTTTTTATATATTTGTGCATCTTTTACATTTGCGGTGTAGCCACTTGTTCCACTCTGAAGGTTCAGTTGTGACAGATGTGAATTCATAACAAACTGCACAGATTTTGACATGAAAATAGTACAATCATTGTGTTGTCACAAAGTATTGAGAAAGCCATCAAACCATCAAACATGGAGAACTACAAGTTGATACTTTTCTTTGTAATGTACTGGTGGCAACAGGGATTACTACACGCTATAACAATCACATAAACAACTTTTAACCTTTGACAACTTGACAAACTTATGTTATAACATGGCAATACACATAGGTTTCATGCTTGACTACTAAAATCTGCAAACAACATTATAACATTACTACAACATTACAGACAGTCTTTACTAACACATTGCTACTTGGTTATTGCCATTCTGGTAAAAACAATGTTATAATAAGGGCGTGTCTTAAGGGGTTAAAAGGGGGCTATGCATATGCAGAGTTCAACAAAAGACGGGGATTAGCCACTCGTGCTGTTTGCACCACAGAAATGAGGGTCTGGTCTTATGTAACCAACAGTCAGCTCTGTTTACAGCTTATTGCATATGGCACTCTGGTCTTTCTGGGCCTGCTCCTTGTTTCAGACTTATGTAAACAAGGAGATGAAAGCTGCCTTGGGTAGGGAAAGGGCCGATTGCACTTGTTTAGATTTCATTGCTTCCATTTAAACAAAAAAAAAACACTCATGTGGGTTTGCAGAGTTGTCACTTGGGCTAAGATTACTGGTTTTCCATGGGCAGCTTAATTAAACACAGTTAGAGAAATAACACTATCAGAACATTACCTGTTTTGCAAGCAAGAGCACATCTTGAATTTTGTAGTTGTAATATGTTACAATGTTTGAGCTTGACTTCTATTTGGAGAATTTTACAACAATGGGGCAAAGATTAGAATATAAAAACACATCCTGACAGTAAATACTTAAATATTCTTCTAAATACATATATAAACTATAAACTATGTGGGAAGAAAAACTGGTTCAGTGGGTACTGAATGTGTCATATGCAAATCAACAAGCAGGCATCAAATCACATTTCAAAAGCAAACACAGGGCCGATGGATCTCAGCTCATTAATGAAACTCTAATGACTCGAGACAGTTTAACAGCCATCCGTGAGTCATGTGTTCGGCCTGCATCAATTACCTAGCAATAGAGAAGACAGAAGCTTCTCCAACCTTGCTGTCTACCCAAAATGAAACACTCTGAAAGGATAACACTATACATACTCCACCACAATAGGCTAATGACTGACACTTGGGGGGAAAATGCAGCATGAGATTCTCAGACTCAGACAGAATCTCCAATGGGAAGGCGCAGTAGCACTTTTTGGTAAAAAAAAGTCTGTTATGTCAAGAGCCAGAGTGCTTCCTGGAAGAGCTCCAAGGGAAATCTTCTATTTAATCCCATCTGTGATAAAGACACGTAGAGGGGTTGAGTCGGTTTTTACAAACATAATCCCACATAAAACCTGCATCTGAAGACAGAAGGGGCCCGGGCTCAGGCTTGGCCCAGCTCAGAGGACTCGAGCACCACAGCCTCAGATCACAGCAGGGTAAGCAGACAGGACTCTGGCCCCTCATTGGGTAAACCAGCCCAGAAGAGTCACAATGTGGTTCTTATATACTATGTGGGCCTAATAATGACAGAAAATAATTTTGCCTTCCCAACCCCTTCATATTGATTATAATATTAAAATGTGACACTAAGAGAATGATCATGTGGCCGTTTCCGTTTCTGTGTGGAGGTGAATGGCTTTGATTGTGGCAGCAGAAACTATGTGTGGACAAAATGTTCTGCTTTGCACCAGTGTGGATGCAGCTTTAGAATCCTCCTAACCCACGCACATCTGCTCCTAACACTATTTCACACAAGCAGGGTGGCAAACTCTTATTCAAATACGTCCAGCTAAGAATTACCATGAGAGTTTCTATTCTTAGGTTAGGTTTTCATTCTTCTCTTACACATGTTCACACACACACACACACACACACACACACACACACACACACACACACATTTTACATCCTTTATTTGATTCCACCTTGCAAACAACTGTCATCAGGAATTAAATCTGTAGTCCAATTGACTAACGCAGCTTACAAACCATGCGTTTTCCTGGTTACAGTTCATGGACACATGGACACACACACACACACACACACACACACACACAGTTACATACATGCTCCCACTGTATTGGTGTAGTGCATGGCAGAGTGGTGAATTGTGCCCTGGTACAAAGTGAGTGCCTAAGGGCAAGTTCACTGGGCACAGGCAGGGCTCGGGTGCTACACCAATGAACGTGTCCTCATGCACCACCAACTCACATTTATCAGCCTAACAGTGATTTATGCTCCACTATCAGGTTGATCACTTACCATGGATCGTTGTGGATGTCTACATATTTCTCATACTGGGAGATGGCTGTCCATCCATCCATCTATCTATCTATCTATTTATCTATCAACCTATCTATCTATCATATATTTTAGTGTAGGGAGGAAATGGATACATTTCTTGCATAACAATCTCTCACAAGTGTGTTTTCTGAGTATTTTTATACCATGTCACTTCACCTAACCAATCATGTCACTATGGCAACAGATATGTCAACAGATTCAAGCAGCACCTTCCTGTTTTTTTCTTTTTTTATCATAATTTTCAAATAAATTTTTCCTGCAATCGCATTTTTTCATCCATCTCCATCCATAGTTCAAAGATGATCAAGTGGAACAATTATGCAAAGCAGAGTACGGTTGTGAATGACCAGAGATTGTAGAGAATGATTTTGACAGTAGTTCATGACCGGAAGACAGTGACAGGACCATTTTAGCAGTCTCCAATGCAATATTAAGCAATAATCACAAAAATAAGATATGATATTCACAAAAATAAAACACCACACTCTACAGAGTGCACACTGAGGGTAAAATGTTACTCTTAGCAATACTGTTAACGCTTCTAAAAATAGCACACAGTTCAAGTCAAGTGTGTGAGCACTACACATACGGTACTATTCTCTTTTCTAAACATAGTACACTCAGCAAGCAGTGCGCATATGCGCTAAATGGTTGCAGTATACTGTATGCCTAATGTAGTGTGTGCTATGTGCGAGCACGACACATACTATTCACTCTAACAGACATAGTACACTCAGTAAGCAGTGTGAATGTGTGCTAAATGCTGACATGCCTAACGTAGTGCACACTGTGTGTGAGCAGATGAGGAAGGGACTGAAGTGTGTGTGATGACTGCTACCTCTGACTCATGTGAACCATTAACGGTGGCTGTCTGGATGGAAAAACACCCCAGTTCTCATTCAGCGCCCCTTCCCAGACTCTCTGATGAATGTAAATAAATAAATAACAATCAGCACAACAATCTACCTATTTTTGCCTGTCCTGCATCTACAGCAAACACACTGAAGCAAACCCTCAATTGTGAGGGGCTGCAGTACGCTGGTTTGTTTAACAGCTCAGTGTGCTGATTGTTGGCACATACAGTTCATGTGCATGCGTGAGTGTGTCTGTGTAGAATTGTGTAGGCAGCTGTGCATGGGTGAGATGTCCTCTCAACGCCTTGAACTTCTAATTAAAGCTTTCATACCATCTGCATATGTTTTTTTTTACATGCAGGTATTACAGTACATGTGGATCTTACACATGTGGATTTTCACCTCCACTGTTCACAGCTTCATGACAACTATACTAGGTCTACTCTGGATAATTATTCTTATACACCTGATAATTAAACAACCTGGTGTTTCACAGAAACTTTTCAGCGCTTCTAACCATCATACAGATAATTACTGCCTTAAAAATCTGCATAGTTTTCTCAAAGCCTTGTTCTATTGATATTACTGTAAGAGCCCTGTCACGTCACTCAAGCAGGATTCACAACCTTTCTTTACTTATTCTGCTGAAGATGAGTTCACAAAGACAAACAGTCACCAGTCAACTGTCAGAGTACAAACATTAAAGGGTGTTTGTGTACTTATTTGGGTGCAAGTGTGAGAGAAAATAACGTGACAATGAACATTGTAAATTGCTTCTCTTCTAACTTGGGATGATGCAAATCTGTCTCGCCGTGTTGCCATAACAGCAGATGGTGATGCATTTGGTCTTTCCTTTCCTCTCTGCACCGAGCCACGCTCAGACAAATTACATCACTGCAGCTCACTGGCAAAAGACAAGTGGCTCCAGCTTAAAACAAAAGCTCACTTGTCTTACAACTTCAAGCATCTCAACACAAAGCTTGAGTGCTTTCCCAACCAATAGGCCTCCAATAGCAGGTGAGTTACCGTTAAAAGGAAAGTTTTCTCGGGTCCCTTGTGCAAAAGTTAACATCGAGCATTCATGTTGTGGCAACTGATCAGAGAGATAAACTGAGCGATGTCTCAGAAGAATTGCCCAGTGACCAGCCAAGCCTCAAGAGCACTTGATGGATCCTGGCGATCATTTCTGCAGACGGCAACTGCGGAGACTTTTCTCTGCTGAGCGTGTGCATGCAAGCTAATCTCTCTGTGCTGTAATGCATGCAATGCAACTCCATGGCAAGTCACACTGACACAGATTGATTCAGACAGCCAACTAAGTGCCACTGCACACACACACACACACACACACACACACAGACCATTGCACTGATGATAGCTTCTTTCAGATGGGAACTAGTTGTTTATTTTAATGCATCTGGCCTATTTGACTATTCCTGCTGATTAGTGATTGTCAAAGGTGGGAGATGAATAACCATAAGTCATTTCATACACTTTGCAATAGGATATGCAGATTTCTTGAAAAAGAGTTTTCATAACTCGGTCACCCTCACCATTTCCAACTGTCACCAGTAATTAGCACCATGGGAAGCATCTTGATTCTTTTTTGGTTATGAAAAAATCCGGTAAGCCATTAGGAAGCCATTAGCTAGGAAACATCCTCAGACCATAATGTGCCTCCTACAACTAACACACCTGCAGGGCAGCAGAGAGAGCAGTAGCCAGCTGGGCCAGCCCACAGGTCAGCAGCAGAACCAGCACAAACAACAAATTATGAGCAGGCAGAGATGCATTAGGCAAGGCCAGCCCTGTAGGACTGTAGACAGTGTGATGATGGCAGCTATCCTGCAAACAAGCAAGAGACTGGCCCTATCACTTTGTGATTGTGTGTGTGGGTGTGTGTGTGTGTGTGTGTGTAATGTTTCTCTTTGTGAGGGCTCTGAAGAACAGTTTCAGCACTTCAGTTTTATGACTTGCCAGAGTAATATAATATCTCCATTGTTCCCCATTAGATTTATCATCCTGAGCGTGAATATGCATTTATGGCTTGCTCTGGCTCACAAACCCTTTCAGCCTCCTATCAAGAACACAAGGAAAGAGATTAAATCTTATCAGTCCTTGTTAGGGCAGACAAAGAGATGGATGAATGGATGGATGGATGGATGGATAGATAGATAGATAGATAGATAGATAGATAGATAGATAGATAGATGTGACAGCTACGTGTCTACAGTACCTATAAGAGCATTGGACTTCATGTTGCTTATGCTCAAGCAAAACTAAAACTGGCAGCATAGTTTTTATAAGGCATTCATAATAACATTCTTTTAAGTTATATCCCAAGGTCCTGATCCTATGAAGGTAGATATGTTCCAAAATGGACGAGCGTGTATATTTGATTTGAGGACTTGTAGAATATAATGTGAGAATGCGTAGAACAAACATTTGAACTTGTAAATGCCTATTTTCATGTACGGTGAAAAAAAAAACACACAAGTGCGTGAAAAAAATGTGTGAACTTGCAGATTGAAATTTCCACCTGTGAAAAATATTCACACACATGGGAGAATGTGTCCCAGCAGATTCAAATCTGCGTGCCTTGACTTTTGCTACACATCTTGCGATGAGCATGTCGCAAAACCGGTTTGCACTTGTAGTGATTGGGGTGGGGTGGGGGAAGGGGGAGGGGTTGACCCTGTCAGAAAGGGGAGGATAGGCCAACGCTACTTTTGCGTGATTGAAGGTTAATGCCCCTTTTTAGGGGAAAATAAACGGATTCCCCCTGAGACAGGTGTAGGTTGCTAACTTGTTCTTCTTTAGTGGAAAATGTACACTTTTTTTCACCATAACTGTAAATTTAACACACGTATATGAAAATAGGCATTTACAAGTTCAAATGTTTGTTCTACACATTCTCACATTATATTCTACAAGTCCTCAAATGAAATATACACGCTCGTCCATTTTGGAACATATCTACCTTCATATGATCCCTTTCATATAGAATTGGAAAAGATCCAAAAAAAATGCCTAGACATACAAGTCATTGTCTGAGTGACATTTAGACATTTTTTTCTCAAAAACAAAAATTCCCTTCTTCATTTTTGTTCCAAGCCCAAAAGCAAATCCCCCATTTTTTTCAACATAAATAGCAACAAGCTCTGTTTGGACTGACTCCTGCCTAAGAGGATGAGGAGAGTTCCTCTATCAGTCACAAATGCGCACCACTGGCATTGCTCTGTCCTGGTTTTACAGGGTCATCAAAGTGACCAAAAACACAAATCTGAAAAGAAGCTTTTGATAATGTGATGTCACCAGTAAAACATACAGACGCACAGAAATCCACGGGAAGAGAGTGCGAGAGGGAATGATTGATAGACAAAATAAGTGTGACTCTTGTCTGATTGACCTGTCCCATTTGTTGCATAGATTGGTAAAGTAATTGTAATTCATGTCATGCCAATAAAGTTCACTACGGCTTCAATACGACGAGAAAAACAGGCACTAAGAGCAATCAAAGAGGTCTGTAGGTATATTATTCAGGCCCTTAGTTTTTTACTAAACAGAAATGAAATTAGATTGGTTTGATGTGTCCACACAGTATAAACTGTAAAAATATTACTACACAGTATCAATGTTTCAACAGCATTATAGAAATAAAGTGCTTTGAAACATCACAGATTAAAATGGTGACAGAGTTCTCTGTTGTTTTTTTTCCAGCTGTGGCTGATAATGGCCTGCAAAGGGGTTTTGCCTGTACCCACATTTATCCATTGGACATACAACCTAATGGAGAAACTCGTCTCGTTTTAAATGTCAGGGCCCTCAGAAGTCTACCAATGAAGTGTGGAGTTACTTTGAACTTTGTTAATGGTGTAAAAATAGCGATTTAGCTGCATAGGCAAAGCTTTGCCCCCATACCTAGCAGTGTAAGGTTAATGAAAGCTTCGGCTAAAAACGGCTTAATGCGGAATGCTGGGGGTGAACGGAGGTGGGCATTGGATATATGTTTGTACTCGGTAACATCTTCCAGTACAGTCCAGTACAGTCCACATCTTCCAGTACATCGCTTATTTTTGACAGCCCTAACACTGAGATGAATAGACAATGTGTTTATCGAGAAACTTTAAAGCAAACCAACCAAACAACTTTTTGTGTATTTGAGGCTTTTTTAGGTTTTCTTTGAGG
>JAGFZM010001545.1:960425-1004374 GCA_017657215.1 Limnothrissa miodon | reverse complement strand
ACCAAACCGAAGGCACTGCTTGACACTGATATTGAGTTGAGTTGTACCGTGTTTTAATTTGACTTAATTAGACTGACCACTAAAGCAAAACAACAAAAATCCTTGTACAAAGAGTACTGTATGTCAATCACTCGTTCACTCATTCAGACCAACAAGAAATCTTCATTTGCTGTGGAAATGTTCAGTAACTGCTGCAGTTAACCTCTGATTAGCTATTGATAAACTCATACACAAGTCAGAGGAGCACTGAGGCCTGACAAGAGAAGAACGGCAAGCAATCTGCCCTTAGCCCATCTGTGCGCAATTATCATTAGCAAGGTATGTGCCATCTACCTAATCTCATCCACTATGTGCTAGGTTGGAAAAGTAATACATTTTCATTACGCTGGGCCTGTGTGTGAAGCTGTGAGGCTATTTTTTTTTTTTTACTACATTGCATATTTGTCCTCCAGGATTTTCATGGTCCCATTGGAAGCCATTCAGACCTGAGTGTGCATGAATATGAATAATTACGCTGTATTCATTTGAGCTAGAGTGCATGTGTGTGGTACGTGTGTGTGTGTGTGGTGAAGTGTCTGTGGTTTTCACCGTTTCACAGAGAGAAGAAAGATGTGTGTGTGTGTGTGTGTGTGTGTGTGTGAAGAAAAAGAGGGAGTGAGTGAGAGTGAGAGTCACGAGATACTGATAAAGAGACACATAGAGAGGAGGAGCAATTCTGTGTGTGTGAGTGTTGGAGAGAAGGGTGAGAAAGAAACAGAGAAAGTGCCTGTGAAAGTGCAGAAGAGAGAGAGAGAGCATCTGTGTGTTTGTGTGTACGCTGGACAGAAAGAAAGAGCGAGGAGGAGAAAGTGCTGTGAGCCAGCGACTGAGAGCCAGATAGAGTGAGCATCTATGTGTGTGTGTGTGTGTGTGTGGCATGAGTGGGTGGCCGTAGGTGTATGATTTAGAACACACTGATAGTTACAGCCAAAGCTGTGCTGCAATCTCATGGAGGGGGGGTGGATCGGCAGAGTGCAAATTCAAATACACATCACATCACAGGAATAGGAAATCAGTTTGTGCGTTTTATAACACATGGAGTCGTGGCATTGGCCTATGAAGCATCACAGTCTCTGTGATTAAGACTGTGTAAGGTGCATATTTAACACTCTTAATATCCGAGGAAATTATATATTCAATATTTTCTTCCCCCTGACATCTGAAGCAATATTTATCATTAATGTATCCAGCTCTAAGAAAGAAGACTCATGGGTTGAATTAGACTGTAAGCACTGCCATATATACTCTGCTTGTCCTTGATTCTATACATAAATAATGTAAGGACTGGAATATTTCATAAATATGCTACACACTATTGCTCGCCATCATGAATATGGCAGCTCTTCAGTGTGAATGTAGTGTAGACTATACTCTCGTTTCCTTCAGTAGGGGGAAGCTGTGGGCTCTTTACTGTGTGTACTGGGTAATTTTTACTAAATCACAATTGGGTCAAATGCAGAGACCAGACTTCCATGACCTTCCTTTATACTTATACATACTTACTCACTTACTTAATAGCCTTTTTTTAAGCAGTGTGTGATCCCACTGCATTCACACTTTACATCATTAGAAGCACAATAATATGTACAAGAAGGCAAAACACCTTCACACACTTGGCTGATTGTGATAGTATGCTTTACACTAGCTGCATCTAACAGTGCGTGCTGATCCGCAGAGAAACACAGTTGGATTGAATTGGATAAAAACGAGGTAGCAAGTAGGTGTTTTCTGATCCCTCCTATTCATTGCAGATAGCATGGCAAAGCCACCTTAGCTGCAATTCGGCCCATTTATCTTAATGCTCCACACCTCCCCCAAAGCAATTTAAATCTTTAGCAGGAACGTCCATCGTGCACAGAGAGAGTGACAATTAAAAAAGAGAGAAGAGGCATTGGGGCTCATTCATGCGTGTACAATTTCATGATCTAGACAGGGGGTGGAATATTCAGCTGGGAAAAAAACAGTCTCGTCTCTGAGGGCTCCGCACTCAAGCAACTTCAGTGTTAAAATGAGAGCAAGTGCATTCCAGTGGCTGACTACTTGGTTGGTAGGGTTTAAGTAGCCCCATGTCAGTGGAGCTATGTAATATGTGAAATGTCGAAAAATGCATGAAATGCACAAGTGGCCATAAATGCTGTGTTACACAACGTGTGTAATGTTTTTTATTGTGGTGAGATAGTGGTGTCAGAGTTTTTTCGTGTAGTGTCTTCAGTTCATATAAAAAGATTGTCTTCCAGCTGTTGAATGTATCATACAGAACAAATAAAGTGTATAGAACATTTAAAGCCTTTCATTCCACTATGATAAAATGTTAAGACTAAAAAAATATCCCAATGAATACCACCTTTATACTTTTAGCAAGTCTAATACATTACTAATGCATACAAATAATACTTTGCTTATTCATGTAGGGTAAATGATAAGACTAATATTATTGTTTGAAGCTCTCATCAGGGCAGGGTGTGTTAGCCTGTGCCCTTTATGATGCTTGGCAGAAGCTACTCCCCTAGTGTGTGGAAACTGCATTACTAAATGGATGTAGCCTACTGTTGTAGTGTAGTGAATCAACAGGTCATTCCCCTACTCACTAACAATGCCTTTTACTGAAACATCAGTTTGATTTCCTAAGTCTGTGAGGCCATATAAGACTCGTCTATTATTTAGGAATATTTTAAACTGAATGTATGAAAGAATGACCAGATACCAGACTTCGGAATGGTAAACAACAATGTTATTTCAGCCCCCCTATATTTACAATTATTACAGCGCCGTCACTATCACTACAAGTACTCACCCTGTCAGTTTATTGCCTAGTTGAGAAGTTCTCCCATTCTGAAAATGTGCCAAGTTATGTAACCCACCTGCTTGTCCAATGTTTCCTTGCCCACCGTTGACACCTTAGGCGCAGGGACTCGTTCACATGTGCATCCCTCCAGTAAGTAAATTCCGGACGGTCGCGTGCTCTGGTCATTTTCGAAATAAAACAAGACATTTTGATAAAGGGCAAAGTATTTTTCGTGCCACCGACTGTTTTCTGTGGTCTTTTTACAGAGATAACCTCGTTTGGTGCCTTCTTTGCGGGCGACCACGGAGAGATACAGAGCGTGCCCCTCATTATATCGAACACTCTTCTGCATTTTCCGTCCCGTTTACAACGTCCTCATTTGCCAGACACCATAGCCAAGTGATGCTGTTCAACCTTCTTTTACTCTTGTCTTCTCAGAAGTGATCAAAAGATACAACCCACAGGACTTTAAAGTTACCTCACTGAAGTGAAGTGCTCCGTATAACTCCACAGGAGTCCACCGAGTGATTTATCCAAACGGGTTAAGGATACTATCCATGCTTGTGTGAATGAAAGTTTTGAGAGGAAGCAAAATCCTGAAGTCAAGTGCGCGGCGTGAGAAACTCTAGCGGTGAAGAAGTGAATGTTTAAAAACCTTCGCGTGGACAGACACTAAAGCAGAATCACGGCTGGGATCAGCTGTAATCGGCTTTGACACCGACTTAAAGAGGCAGGTCTCGTTACTGTTTTGCCCGCTTTCACTTACGTTACGCCCACTTCAAGCGATATCGCTTCGTTCATCTGTGCGCGCCTATCACGAATGAAAGGCTGCAGCATGAACACATTTAAAGTAGTTGAGGGACAAAAATATCACACAAACACAAATCTGGAAACTCTTGAACATCAGCATTTGCTTGCGGCGTTATTTTGTTAATAAGGATAATAAGGATTTTCACATTTTAACGACAATAAAAGAATGCTTCATATGCATCAGTCCTCACAAAGACAATTTTAGAAAAGAACATCTGAATACCAGAAATGTGTTTACACTGTTAGGAAAGTTCTTTGTCAATGAACTCCTTGTCAACCAGCAGCGCCATGCAAATTCCAAACATTCAGGAAGGACCTATTGAGATTTTTTATCTTACAACATTTCCCTTGCTATTTTTTGTCTGATTACAGACACATTATGTATGTTGCAAATGATGTAAAAACCAAGTCATTAATTATATGTCCCTGATAGGACCTACAGCTAAATTCAAAATTTCCATTGTTTCAAATATGCCACAACATGGAATTTAAAAGGCCCACTATGCAACATTTTTCATTTAATTAATCCGTTTCATACTCTTTAGGATGCTAAAATGAGTCATTACACGGCGGACGAACGGTGTAGAATGCGCCACTGTGGCCTATAGCGGTAGATACAGCACTTGCAATGCTCAGCAGCGTGGACCGCCTCCAATAGAATGCAGTGCAATACAATGCAATACAGTGGTCTTTAGAGGGAGCTCGTGAGAGAAAAAAACAGAACGTTGCTTAGCCCTGCTTTAAGTCTTCACTGTTGCTATTTATTCCGGAGTTCAAATTTTAGTGGCTGTGAAAATGCATACACACGAACAACACACATCTAGTGAGTGATCCCTTAACAGTCAGTCAGCTTAACAGTCCACTTATAGTTACAGGTACAATCAGGTAGTGTGGTCTCATATCTACTATTCATTTCTTTATTTTGAACTAAGAACACAATTTATCACCCCAAGTGTAAAGAAACAAAACCTAAATGGAGCTAACATTATGTTTTTTTATTCACCATTAAAACTGAGCTCCCTGCCAAGTGATAATGCAAGTTCAAAACAGCATGTTTTCACACTGATGATAACAGACAGTTGAATTAGCTATCAGGAGAAGAAGTATTCACATTATGCTGAGGGTGTTTCTTGTTAGGACAAATTGCAAACACTTTCAGTACACTTGGATACTACAGTCAGCGCAGCACAAACTGTCTGAATGGGTTGATCATTAAGACATACACGAGAGAGCCCACTGCTATTTAAGGGTTTGACTGGATCCATTCAGTGAATGCTTTTTTGTCAGAGATGTTCCAGAGATTTGATAGCATCTTCACATTTCTCCTGCAAAAATGGAGAGAAAGACAACAACAGGGAGACAACAAATCAGCAAGTATTATGTTGTTGTGGGGAAGACAAATAGAGTGTGAGGCGTTGGACATGAACCCAGGTAGCCTGTGTGCTATTGACATATTTATCATCCTTACAGGCTGGCTTAACTGTATCAGATTGTTTCCGCTGCCTCTAATATGCTGAATTTTTGGTCCAGACACCAAGTCAGCACAACGTTCCAAAAACATTCTTACACCATTTCATAACAGCAATACCAAAAAACAAGTGGGAATGTTTTGTAAATGGCACAATGCAACCATGACATAATGTCTGTTTTGGGGATCTAAACGTCTAAACGATCTAACGTCACGGGGAGTACTCCCCACAAACACTAGTGTTTGTGACAGTACATCCAAGATTTATGGAAAACATTCTTAAAATAACTATAGAAGAATCATGGTCCAACATTTTTGTTTTTAAGGTTTTTGGCAAGCAATTGTGTGAAACATGAAAAACAGTAAAACGAAATCACTCTTAAAACTTAAAGAGTTTTAGCTAGTAGTAACTTTAGTAACTTTAGTAGTAGTAACTTTAAGTTACTCAACATGTAGTCTTGCCTGTCATATCGAACCATTACTTGAGTATGACCAAATGTTGTTCGTTTTTCAAGCAGATAAATAAAAAAGATGATTCCAATCTTTAGTGGTATAGAATTGTGCCGAGGTCCAAGCACGCCGCCCACGTACCTCCTGGCGTCGACAAGGGCTTCCAGCTCCTTGGACTTGAGAGCAGCAGTCCTAAGGATGGGCTCTGGGATGGCAGCCAGGCGCGCCACGTTTAGCCCGTAGCTCCGGCCGGCAGCTCCCTCTGTCAGCTGGTAGAGAAAAGTGATGAACTCGGGCTGCGCCTGCCCCTCTGCACGACAGAGGGAAGAACACAGGAGAAAAGTGCATGATTCATCTAACCAGCAGACAGTCTGATGAAGATGATAGATGCTGGTGAAGTGCCCTTCACATTTGATGTGGATGAGCCTGCCAATACCTCTGCCAGTCTGAGTTTAAGCTTCATAAGACCTTTTGATAGATGTCTTTGCATGGAGTTTCACCGATACCAACAACTGACTTGACAGAATGCAGAGGTTTTTTTTTTTTTGGTGACTGACGTAACAAAGTTCACATCAATTAAGAAGGAAATATAATCTGCTGCCTTAATAATCTACTGTCTGCAGCTAGTGGCTTTGGGATGGTTTTTTTTTTTTTTTTTTTCGTTTTTTTTCTCTCATTCGCCGCATCTTCGAAGACATCCTAGGGGAAACATTGTAGTGGTGAATGTGACCAGCCACATAGAGCAGTAGAGTACACACAGTAAGAAACACAAAAAGTACACATTCCGGCCATGTTTAGAGCATCTTCATATTAATGTTTGTGTACACAGCATTATTTTTCAAGCTGTGACACACCGCTCTGTTGGGAAAGTATTTAAAATTGACTAATTATGTGTGAACGCAACTGTCAACGCATAATATAACTGCAGTGTGCATCATATTTTACATAAGTAGTACAAAACAACGCATTAACTAAAGGGCTTGTCACTCATTTAGTCCACAATTAAAAAATCATACTCTCTGAAGGAGGAGGCTGTATTAAATGAAGTATACACCTCAAAGCACAAAGACCACTTCAAACATCTCTCTGTAGTTCTGTCTGGAGGAGGCCAATGGCTAACACTTCCAAATGTAAGGTGACAGCTTAGGCCTTATGCAATGAGCTTATGGCCCATGCATCTTAGCCAGCTGTTGAGTAACCTGCTCTGATCATCAATCTGTGCCTCCAGGAAAACTGCATTCTGCCGTCCAGACCTCACCTGCACCAGACCTCACCTTGTTAATGATGCTGCCTGCATCATTAACAAAACCCCAAATGGTCAGTGGGGTGGGCACATTTTTTTTTGAGTGATAAAAGTATTTGCCCTAAACATCAAATCATAGACATACAAGTGCATTCTTGTTAATATCCATGTGTGCTAAATAAAAACACACATTACATTTCCCTGGGTGTGTTGGCAACTTAGCAGGTACAGTACAAACACATTAAGGCTTCAGATGTAAAACCAAACCCAAAAGTATATTTTAATTTTCAAAATATTCTAGTTTTTATAATCATTTCCAGGAAATCTCTCAAAATACAAATTGAATATTTATTTCAAGTAAAACCAAATCCAAAACCATCTAAATGTAATACAGGTAATTTGGTTTATTCAATTGTATAGTATTGTATTCCAGTCAGTTCATCGCAAATTGAGTGTTTTGCATGTAAACTCTAGAAATACACCAACAAGGAGAGTTTAAAATGGTTACAAAATAAGTTTCATGCTCACCATCATCTGTGGTCTCTGGTTCATTGAGAAGAAAAGACATGTGGTAGTTTCCCACATGTTCTGGGTATACTCTCTCCAGCTCACACAGAGGGGGGTAGTGAGTTACAAACAAAGTCAGAGATTTCACCTAAAAGAGAGAGAAACAAGACCACCAAAAACCAATCAATATGCAAACAAGTGGATTTTTAAAAATTATTGCCTCTAATCACATAGGACAGTGAAGAGCATGACAGGAAACAAAATGGGGGAGCAAATCAGGAAAAGAGCTCAGGTTCAGACTCAAACCCGGGTCCCCAGATTTATGGTGTGCCAACTGAGCCACAGCACCCTGGAATTAATCATTTTAAATGTAATAATGGAGTATATACAGTATCATATCATTTTATGCACGACAGCAATTAAGATACAGAATAACCAGGCCATCTCAAAACAATATTCGTGGATCCAAATGAGTATAGTATTAATAAAGAACAGCAAACAGAGCACCTGATTGAGAACATGCTTAAACACACACTAAAGACAATTCATAACGATCTGCCTGGAGGCTGATTAGATAATTCTACAAAGAACCAAACCGTGCCCTGTTGATTCAAATAACAAAAATTTCACCCGTTATCCAAAACAAGCAGCACCTGGTACTGAACTCTTATCAGACTCCAATGCTTGTGTAAATCACACAACACACTGGGTTTCATGTTGCCTATCTGACTATCTGCTCTCACAATAAGCGCAAACAACTCCTTTGGTGAGAAATAACTTCATTTCCTTCGTATTGACTTTTCTTTTACCTCCGTGTGGGTCTCCAGGGAAGATTGAAGGGAAGCTGGAGGACAGACAAGAGAGAGAGAGAGGGATTTGGGGGCTAATCCGGAGACAAACAGCAAGCAGCATTTAATTTCAGTCGCTCGGGTCCTAGGTGAGCCGCCGAGAGCCGAGAGTCATATCTGCGGCTTGGAACTGAGCCGCCACTCAGCTCCTCCTCCGATTGGCCTTCTACAACATTCAGACTTTGTGCTCCACCAAGTTCATTTGCTCTCCCTAGTTTACTGTGTACACTGAAACAAGGCTTCAGTCTGTACATTGGCAGAAGCAGAAGTACAGAAATAGAGACGAGGCTTCCGTAACAACAGGGCATCTTGCTGTTGCTGCTGCTTCTGCTGCAGCAGAAAAGGTCAGTGTTACATGATTGTATAACACATCTCTTTACACAAACTTGATATTTTTTATCTTTTTTAATCTCTCAGAGGACCAAGCAGAAAGATGCACGGGAGCCAACATATTTCACTGTACATGTGCACATCTTTCTATGACATCCAACCAAACTACAGCAGATTAGGGTACACAGGGCATTCCAGGGATTCTCACCATCAATGGCAACTAAAATATAACAACCACTGACAGTATTATTAAATTCTTGCCTTGTTGGCCAATACAATGTCTTTTATGTTATTAACCTCTTTTGCATTTCCAGGTCCTTTTTACAGTCAGCTGTAAGCTGAAAGACACCCAAGAGTTTGTCTCAGTTCAGAGCTTGTATCCTGACATCCCAAAATCAACCCATCATCATACTGTATTTGTTGTGCACCTCTAACATCAAGGTCAAGTAGAGGAATACAACACCCCTGTGAGAACTGGCCTCTTTGTTAAGCCTATTTTTCCAAACACGATGTAGCTAAATTTCCCATCAATGTAAAAATTTGACCATAGTGTCATATTTCATCAAGTGAACTCAAGTGAATAACCCACACAAGTCCAGTTTTATGTTTATCTTTGTCAGAGCTGCCAATGGCTTCTACCTGTATTTCAGACTTCTCCTGCCCTATTTGTAATTTCTCCCGTAATTTACACAGCCCAAACTTTGATGAAATTATTGGTATAATTGAATATAATATTTTATAAAACAAAGGTTTTTCATTGTTTCCTGTCCCCCTCAAAAAAAAAAAAAAAAACATCTCCTGATTTCGATTACTCAAATGTTGCATAATGTCTGGATCTTGTCTGCTGGCTGGCTGTCTGTCTATTTAGGTGGTTATAGGATTAAAACGTTTCGAAACTGAAGTGATTTAGCTGCTAAAAAGACTTGCTTTTTGTAGTCACAGGCGACAACATCATTATATATGGCTGTAGAATGTTCTTACATGGATCCAACCCTTTCCACGTGAGTAATGATACGTTTTCAGAGCTGTGCTGTGACCTGACTGACATGAGAACAAAGAAACCTCATCTGTAAGCACAGCTGTTAACACATCACCCAAGCACCAGGGTTGCTGGAGTGTATTTACAAACAAGGCCAAGAGCAGAAGCCAGGTTATCTGCTAGACGCAGTACGCTACCCAAAATGATGCTCAAAAACACTTCTCAACTTGGGACAGGCTGTCAGTTAGCTGCAACAGAACAGAACCATGACCCATCTGACAAACATCACCGCATCATAAAATATCATACCGGTGTTTAGTAGACTTCAACACTACATCACTGAAATACCAAGCGATGAAGCCACAATAGTCTCACATAAAAACAACATTTCACCAGGACAGGACTACCAACAATGAGGACTTCTATCAATAAGGAATCTTGTTATTCAGTCGAAGCTGCGTCAAATCTGCTGGTTCCTTTCCCTACAGCACTCGGTGACTTTGAACAGTATGTGGACAGATTCACACTAGATTTCTCCCTTAAAGGAAACAAACAAGCAGTGGCATTTATATCTCAATTCTTCAAATTCTGCTAAAAGGAAAAATAGTACAGGATCCCACAGAAAGGTTCACTGCTCAAAAACACATTAAAAATACACAAATGTCATGTTCTGGTAACCGATTTGGTTTCCTCCTTGAAATCTGAAAGGGTTACTGTCAAAAAGGGCCTCTGAGCCCGGAGCGCTTGCATGCAGCCGAAGCGCTTTGCTATGGCAACCGGGGTCTCTTCCTGAGCCGAGAACAAGAATGCTCAGCGTCAAGGCTGTCCACAGTGCCGCATTCAAGGGTGTTACACAACAAAATATATTTACATTCTTAAATACAGCTCAGGTGAACAGACAGACAGGACAGGCAGGCCTGTTGCTATGCCAACAAGAGAGCTTGCTGTGAAAATCTTCTCTTTAGCACATGTACAGTATGCAATGCCAATGGTAGAGAGACAGACAGACAGGGCGAGAGAAAGAGACAATCTTCTGATTTCCACATACAACTAATCAAAGAAAGAGAGCGAACCACACTCTGTTCTCAAGACGACGTGGGGGAAAACCATTACTTATTCACAGCGATCAATATCAGTGCGTTGTGTGTGGCCGACTGGTTTGGACACAAACGTGAACGGTGCAAATTGGCCACCCTGCATTGGGGATCCGGCACAGACAGCTCTGATGGCTGCTGTCATATCCAAAAACAATCAACAACACTTGACACAGAATCGCCAAGGATAAAAACAGACCCGTGGGGACGCGCTTTAACGCCGCAGACCTGTGGCAAACAAAGGCTCCCCGTCTCAACCCCCAACCAACACACGAACGAATAAATCTATTCCCTCCAGCCCTGCAGGGTCGGAGAAGAAAATATATCACACCTACAGCACTCCCCAGACGGACGGGCAAAGCAGCTGAGCCGTCGCCAAAGAGACAGGCAATAGTGTGCAATACCCAGCGGCGTTCTCCACGTGCCAGCCACAACACTGGCACACCTCTGGAGACTCGTTCACTCGCTCTTTCCATCACTCCCTCCATCCCTCCCTCCCTCAATCTCTCCCCGCTTCTCTTCTCCTCTACCTTGGAAAAGTCACTCACAGTCTGGGCGTGATGAACAGCAGTGGGAGAAGTTGTGAAATCACACGGGGTCATACAAAGCAACTAGGACTAAAAAGGCGCATAAGTAAGCTCGCTCATGGCCTCTGAAAAGATCCTGCTCGCGTCATGTAGTGCTTGGCTTGGAATGACGAAGAAGCAAGGGTCCAAAAACTATTCTAGAACCTCCACTAGGCTTCAGTCTGGTAACAACTCCTACTGGCATTGGGCTTTTATTGGTCACATAAACACCAGCCTTAAGCTTGCAGCCCATGGATAACCCCCTTTGTAAATTACAGAATAGGGCCATCTTGTTTTTAAGTAATGAGAGAATCCAGATCTCCCCTGATGAAAAGAGTAAAAATGGCCTTATTCCTGTTACCAGGGCGTGGAGAAGATAAATTGGTGCACTCAGGCCTCCAAGGTCCACAAATTGGCCCATTCTCTTAGAACTGCTCAATATTTAATGCAAAAGCAACGCCATCCCTCATACCCGTCCCTTTACCGGACAAGACTAAAAGCAAAATTATTCATATTTGTGCCCTGAAATCAATTCCTGGGCCAATTACTTTTTTGTCCATAACAGCCTGTGCTTCTTAAACCTCTCAGGGTTCCTTGTCGTCACCAAAACAAGTGACCATGATCTCTCCATTCCATACAACATCTTAATATAGAAAAGAGCTAGCTAACAGGAGGGCCAGCGTAATGTGTGTGTGTGTGTATATATGTGTATATGTGTGTATATGTGTGTCTATATATATATATATATATATATACATACACATACACATATACACACACACACACCAGCTGAGTGCAGGTAATTGGTTATTTAAAGCTCTGCATGACCATGGTAATAACACACCCACCATTGTATGTGTACAGTAAGATACTGTAGTTGAATGGCACAAATAAATCATGAGGTAGCTTCTTCTACGGCGGAGGTGGGCAATTTATTTCTACACGTGAAAAACCTGAGCTGTGATAACTTTAATTTAATTTTGCTGAATATTGTCCTCCCATTGTAAAAACGTAGTAAATAACACATTGTGATAAACTGCTACTGGTAATCAGAAGTAAATTTATGCATTGTTTATGTGGTGTATAGGTCGCAGAGGAAAACATTCACCTGCTGCTGTGTAGATGCAGGTACTGTACGTACAAGAATAAAGCGCCCTGACTTTTTGAAATAAAAGCAACACAGTTGTATTGCAGAGAAAGCATAAACTTTTTTTTGTGTGTGTGTGTCTGTGTGTGTGTGTGTGTTTGTATGGCATATCGCAGGCAGGCCAAAAGAACAGTGTGTAGCCCTCAGGCCATAAAATGCCCAGGTCTGTTCTAAAGGCTATTGGTGTCCCTTTAACAGAGAGGTACAACCTCTGACAATGGCATAAATGCCGTGGCTTACGTCTCTGATGAAGAACTCCAAAGTGGCGTAGGCGATGGCGATGCCGTCATGCGTGCTAGTGCCACGACCAAGCTCGTCCAG
Source organism: Limnothrissa miodon (assembly GCA_017657215.1). Taxonomy (NCBI): domain Eukaryota; kingdom Metazoa; phylum Chordata; class Actinopteri; order Clupeiformes; family Clupeidae; genus Limnothrissa; species Limnothrissa miodon. The sequence continues at coordinate 991,787 of JAGFZM010001545.1, read as the reverse complement.
GATGACCAGAGAGTGAGATGTCGCCCGGGACAAAATCTCGGAGGCCTCCACGAGCTCCTCCATGAAAGTGCTTCGACCCCTGGAGATGTTGTCGGAGGCCCCCATTCTGACAAAGACGGAGAAGACATGAGGGTGATTAGTGTCCAGGAAGAAGAAAAAGAAAAAATCTAGTCTCAATAATCTACCAATTATCAACAGTCATCAACTTACCCTGGTACCTTTTCAAACGCTAATTATAATTAGGCACACAGCGATGTGGAAAATGAAAGCCAGCTGAGGGATGCAGCCAGATCATAAATCATTTCAACATATCCCTCTTTAGGTGCGATGCATGCCGGCAGTAATGGCACTAATAAAATATCTGCCATCAATTACGAAAGGTCCCTCTACTGGGGCCGTGGGTGGCGCAATGACTAACCAGGCCAAAGCCACCGTTTACTTTCAGACAGAGCATCTGCCGTCGCAGACAGACGCAAGAAGAGACGGGGAGATGACAAATAAACTGTGTGGGACTAAGGGCTGTTGGAGGGTGTCTCAAAAGTTTGGTTGTGAATTTATAACACATCTCAAAAATCATTTACATTTATGCATTTAGCAGACGCTTTTTCCAAAGCGACTTACAAAGGAAGATAACAATCAAGCTACATAGAAGAAACATGTGGGCCTAAAATCACCCAAAGAAGCCCTAAAGTAGTAGATAGAATCTGAACATTTACAGTCCTATCGAATTTGTTACTTTAGTGTTCCTTCTGGACAATAATATAATGAAAGGCCTTCATATCCATGCCCCTTCTGAAACAAAGCTCCTTGTTTCCACCTGCAAGGGCTGAACTCATTACAAGATTACCCCTCATTAGGTAGGGGGGGGGGGGGTTGTAAAATTACATAACTTTTCTTTTAAGGTAACACAATCTTATAATGATGTTATGCCTGATGGCTGGAACCAAGGGATCCCCCCCCACCCCCCCGCGCCACAGATCGGTTTTCTTAAGATTTCACAGCATCCAGATGAGTCTGGAGCCTAAAATAGATGAAAGCAGTCCTATAAGCAGTTATATCAAACACACTTCCTTAAACACCCCCATCGTCTCCCTTAACGCAGAGTGCAAGATACAGGAGAGTTACACATGGGGTAGCCATTTTCATCTGCATGTTTACAGGATACCCTGGACATGGCAGGGAGTGGCATTCTCCTTTACCACATTTCAAAACAAAAGATCACACAGCGGGCTGTGTATAAAAGTATAATCACTCACGTTGATGTTCTCTTTTAACTTAGGCCTGGAACTGAACATTTCCATGTCAGTGTAATGAAGGCTACACTTCAATTTGAAGGCCTAGGTCACATTATTGGTACATGCATTTACACGCAAACATATGCAGACAATTTTATAACCAATATAACAACACGGCCAATGACTAAACCAAAAATTAGTGGCTTTGTAAATCCTGAACATAACACATACAGAATTGGCTTACTATGTGAACTGCCTTCATGTAGGACATTTTCTTGAGTGAAGGCTCAGACAATCTTTGATTTGATCCATCAAGCTGTTTCTACAGATCAGTGGAGTGCAGCATGTTGAGTACTGACAAACAGGCATTCATTCCAAATGCTGTGATATCCCCTTTTAGTCAGAGTCCACTTGAAACCCCAAGGAAAGGACAGCAGAAAGCTCCAACTGAAGAATCCAACTCAATCCATCGCGTATGGACGTGTGGGTGGGTGGGAGGAAGGGGCGGGAGAAAAAAATAACTCCTTATTCTCTATTAACATTAATGAATAGAGTTTCCCAGAATGGCTAATTGCAGGTCTGAGAAATTTTTAGTTAGGAAAAGTCAGTTAAAGCCACTATGTGTAGGATTTATCTTATATTTATCTTCGTCTTTTATTAAAAATGTATTTTTTATTTCAAAAATATAATGTAAAACAATGTTAGTTACCTCCATGAATAAATTGTAGTGTTCCCGTAAACTTGGTAATTTCCATTTATATGTAGATGTGGTTGGATACCAAATATCCATTTTGCGCCGCCATTTTCAAAATGAGGACCATGGGAAATGAGGACCGTGGGAAGGGAAGGGCTAATACATTTTATTCAAACGTGTGCAGTATACCACTTCGCCGATAGATGGGAGAAATTCTCATACGAAAAAAATAAAACTTACACATAGTGGGTTTAAAAATGAATGAATACATTTTCAGAGAATACAAAATGACTACACATACACACACACTCTGGCACACATTTTTAAGATGCCTGTTGTACTTTGCATGCTTTTAAACAGGAGGTCAGAGTTTATGTTGAGAGGTCAAAGTTCAAGTTGGAGGCTAATTCAAAGTCACAAAGCTGAGAACCTTTTGCATTCTGGACGCGACTTGAACGGTTCCTATTTTTGGATTGTTAGATATACTTCGCCTAGGACCTCTCGTCAACTGGAGGACATGATCATATGGCACTGCGACCTTGGAACTTCCACAATGCAGTCATATAGGTCCGTCAGCTGTGGTGGCCATAGCTTGAGTTTGCAGAGTTCCAGGCAAGCCGTGCTTTCAGGTTAATGCATTTCACCTAAACTTATACACTCCTCACTGCCACAGTATACTATGTATAACCTGCATCCTGCATTTGATATATATCGAATAGATTTGCACTGCCAAGTAATGCAAATGGCTTTGCATTCATGCTTTCTGCAGCCGTCTGTGTGTGTGTGTATTTGTGTGAGTGTGTGTGTCCATGGTGGGTAAGTATAATCAAGGAATTATGGCCATTTAAATGCATCAGTCATTTCACACAGAGCCACGTCCTGATGTGTATTTACCAAACGCCTCCATCCTAGAGCGAAACAAACAGAGACCACAGAGCCCAGCCTTCAGGCTGAACTTTAATTGGCTTCTGTTCCAACCTGATCTTTCACAGTTAATTAGAAAAAAGTAAATGCCCCTCTAGAGTGTAGAGGCAATTAGCTTCCAGCACAATGCACAGCGAATATACTCAAGAATGAGAAAGAGAAAAACCCCCACTTAAAGATATTGAAATGAAATCTTGATCTTCTTATTACTGTATGTCATAGCTGAATAAGCTGTTTAAGTTCTAGATAAGAAATCTCTGCACCACAGTGACTGCTCAGAACTGGCTGACTCCTCTATACACATCTAAAAGTCGATTTCAAATGGCATGCAGAGCATATCCTAAAACGCAGGTCAGGCAAGAGATTCAGTTGCCGGAATGCTGCCATTTGACTGCAATGTGGATCAGGCCCGTGGGCCATCTATGTACATGCAATAGAGAGAGAGAGAGAAAGAGAGAATCACAATTATTTCCATGCCACCAACACCTCTGCTGCTTTTAGGGAAGGGAAAAGTCTTAATGAAGCATAACTAGAGATGCCTGTCCACAGCAGACAGGCTGACTGGAGGAGGAATTTCATTGGAAACCTTGAGGAGGTGCTTTCCCGCTTGCCAAGTCAGCTTAAACTCGAAACGGCAACACCAGCCCTCGAGAAACATGCTAGGGGAGCATAGAAGTCACACCTGTTTCTAATTAGATAACTGTACGTGAGGCACCCTGCTCATGCAGAGCGCTGGTTTAACCTCGTGTATCAGCAGAAAGCAGGGCTCGTGTTCCACACAAGGTCCCTGCGCCATCAATTAATAGCGAAGCCTAAGAGCAAACAGAGGGTGTGTGCCAATAAAACACAATGAAAATTGATGACAAACGATATTAGCGTCGGAGGTGATCCAAGTCTCATCTGTAACTCGCCAATTCTTTGATTGTTTATCTACCAAAAAAAAAAGATAGCATGCAAATGTAAAATGAAAGATTGAAAGATGGCATGGACTCCTCATCTATCATTCAATTAGTTGTGCAAGTCGAGGGGAATCGGATTTAGAGACAGAGCATCACTGGACAATACTGTTATCAGGCCATTTTTCATGTCTAAAGTGGGACCATGATTACTCAGGATTAGTGTGGACGATATTTCCAAAAATAGCTCAGTGGGCACAATTCACAAGTAAGATGGATGGGAGAGAGCAAACATCTGTTGAATGGAGCAAATGTTTCATAACTAGCGATACCCACTCACTATGTAATGCACGAAATAAAGATGTACATTTTTTTTTTCCTTTGGACGGAGAAGTGAAACATCCCAAATTGATAGATGCTTTACAGCTATCAAGCATGCCTCATTCACACTGTGAGGTATCCGGTAAATGATGGACCTCTTTTTCAATACATTTTGGGGTTTTTCTTGGCCTCGACGAAAACTTTCCCACAAACCCCTGTGCCCACTTACTGATCTGTAGATCTCCTTTATCCCAACAAATGACAACTGAGATATGAATCTCTCCCCTGTCCCCCTTCTCCAAAGGGGTGCTTCCAACTTCTTTAATCTGTTTATCATCTGATCATTTTGTCCATGTTCACTCCAGGCACTTTAGTTATTGATCCTGAGTGGCAGCTGGTTTATGCTTCTAAAAATACTGGCCACCACAACGTGTGACTCACGGCTGGCCTGTTCAAACAGTGCAGCTGGGATTAGCACTGCGCTCTAATTTCTCGAGGGGGCACACAGACAGACAACAGACCGAAAGACTGGGGAGACGATTCCTAGAACTTCTGCACAACCAAGACTTTTTTTGATGACCCTTTTGTGTTTCCTAGGAACACACCTCTCCCAAGTGCACTCTGTTTGACAACACAGTTGGCAAGATTAAGAACAAAGCTGAAACATAATTGGAAGTGCTGGTGAAGTTAACAGACACAATGTACTACTGGAACAAAGGAAAAAACATCAAAAGCTAATAACCAGCCAGCTCCCACAGAATGAAATACACATTTATGTCTGACATTCTTCATAAACATTTGTCACTCGGTGTTGCACCCTCAAAGCTACAGGCTGAGGTGTGCACGTTGTGTATACTAGATAATATGACCACAACCTTCAGTGACTTCCTGTGTATGACATATAACACCTGGGTACTTACCATACGTAAGCACAGTGTTGGGAAAGTTCACGTTCTACATGAACTATTTCAGTTCATAGTTCACAAATTTTAATATGAACTAGTTCAGTTCATAGTTCATAATTTTAAAAAATGAACTAAGTTCACAGCTCCAAAAAATGAACTATTTCAGTTCTTTTTTCAGTATGTTGCGAACTATGATTTTTCGGCCTCAGGCGGCAATTATTTAGTTTAACACTGAAACTGTGTCATATTTTCCTATCCAATTTTTAATTCTTATCTAACCAGGGTTTACATTAACATTGAAGGCAGAGCCTTCCCTATTGTTTTAACACTTGTTTGTTGTTCAGGTTAGCTGAGGACGTGACTGAAGTGCAGATTTTAATTTTCAAAGCCGATGGGCAAGTTTGCACAGAATACTACTACAGATAGTAACTGTAATTATTGATATTTTTTTTAGTGGGACAATTTATAGTATAAGAAAGGTATTAAATTGTATGTGTAGAGTGATTTTGGTGCAACTAGTTTATAGTGAGATATTTTTTTAATTGAGTCCCTTTAACAGAATAAGCCACATTTTCCCACCCTAAGATTACTGTGGGTTTGGTGGCACTACAAATTTATTGGAGCAAAGTTTTTCACCAAAGTAAATAGTCTAGTTAATACGACCAGAATGAGGCTATTGTGTGTTTTGATTTTGCTGGTACAGTTGATAAGAGCAAAGTTTATTGAATGTAATTCGTAATTAAAAAAAAAAACTTTAAATATAGGTGTAAGGTAGCATACATTTCGCCAAAGAGGTGTAATATGACCCTGATAACATTCTAACAGGCTTTGGTGACTTTGGTAGCTCTTTACTAATTGGGAGTGAAGTTATTGACATTAACACGTTTGCGTTTTGCACTTTGCAGACAGTCCCAAGCATTTCACTGAAGATTGCTCATTCAGAGCAATGCCGTCCGTATTTACATATTGTTTGCAGCTCAATTCCTTACCGTACGAATTGGCAAAGCGCGCTGACCGAGAGAAAGTTTTAACATGAGTCTCCTCATGTCCAAAGCGTGACGGTTGAGAGTCCTTCTCCATACTGCTTTATGTTTTGATGACGCATGCGACGCGACACTGGAGGAGGCTGCCGTTGCCAAATTGCATCTGCAATGCTCTTGTGCAATATTGCTCTCGGGCTCCACGCAACTTCGGCGCACACGTAACCTTTGACTACAAGACTAAACGGTGTGTTTTTCGCCTGATAGGCTTTATAGAAATGGACACTTAATAACAAACATAAAAAAAGAGTGAACGAGCTGTTCACAGACACCAGAATGAACGCGTTCACAGTATCGTTTATCAGGGAGTGATACAGTACGTTCAGTTCAAGTTCACCAAAATTATGAACGTTCACGTTCACTTTCGTTCAATGAACGCGTTCAGGTACAACACTGCGTAAGCACATTTTTGTACTAATTAAAATAATAATAATAAAAAAAACAACCACATCAAAATTACCTAATATTACCCGATGTAGCCAACAAAATTTCAAATGTTCCTATTTTCCATGTCTAGTCTTGGTATAGACTTTTTACAGTTGCAGAATATGATATTCCAGAAGTTCTGTTACTGTGGGAACACAACACAATCAAAGCGACTGTTGCACTGTAAGCACCTCACACTTACAGTACACCCTTGAGGCACAGAAGGCCGGTTGTTACAGACACGCTACCTGGTGTAGATGCCATCCACAACGCCGAGCGAGGCCTCCTGGGCTGGGACAAAGGAGCCCAGCTGGGCCATGATGGTGATCAGGGCCACCTGCCGAATGTACGAGCTCTTGCCTCCCATGTTGGGTCCCGTGATGATCATGGCTCGTTTGCCCTCCCCCTAAATTGTGTCAGGAACAAGAGAGAAAGGGAGAGAGAGAGAGAGAGAGAGAGATGTATAGAATGTAGAGAACGAACTTTCTTAGAGAGAACATAATTTCTGCCTTGCAGGTCAGTGGGGCTTATGGCCTGAAAGGCTCTCTGTAATGAGTCTTCCATAGGACAGCCCTGACAACAATCATTATATATCCTATAATCACATATTATATAGAGGAATGCTATGTTTGGGTCCCTCAGACTATATCCCTCACAAGTAAAAGATCCTCTGTCATATTTAGTCAGATGTTTGTCACAAGAACTGTGAACTAGTGAAACCAGACTTAAGACTTCAAGAGGTTCAAAAGACCTGTTGCTCTGTTCTAGTTAAATGGCCCATTCCTGTTAAATGTTCAAGACAGCAGGCAAGTGATGGACAAAAGAATGTCAAATAGTGTCATCAATCAATGGAGATCTATAAAGTAATTCATAATGGAGTCTAGATTGTTTCATAATGTTTTTTTCTTTCTATGAAAAAGGCTGAATTATGAAGTCACATTAGATCACATCAGATTAAAGGTTTAAGTCTGTAAGCTGTGATGCTGACCCAACACCCACAACATGTTCTGCAAATCAGCAGGCAAGCTGGAGAGCACTACTTTTAGGAACGGCACGAACACAAACTGAGAGAAACACTCAGTTCTTGCCAGACAATGCCGATTCCTTAAAGTAAGTTACTGTAGGGTGATTTTTATTGGTATCCAAGAAAAAAAAAACTCTTTCATAAGAGTTAGACCAAAGACAACTCGTTTGATCACAGCAGAATGTCTCAAGAGTGGAGAGCTTTGCGCTGAAAGAATGTGTTTGGCACAAGTGGGCAGCTTTTCCCTTTAGACCCCTTAAAGTCACTGGTCCAATGGATCTGTAAGGAGAATAATGTGAAGGCCTGGCACCACCAAATACAGAGTGGGTAGGCAGGTTGGCTTGTAATTCCAGCACGTTTTCTAAGCACTAAAGGAAAAAAAGGATTAACCTTAAGCATTAGTCATCAATGTGCACTCCTACACTACCATTCTTCCGTTTGACTCTATATTTATACATTATTATATTTATAAATATATATATAATCCCTTTTTCTTTTTAACAACATCAAAAGCATCCACAGTCTTGTCACAAAATGCCAAAATTCAACAGGCTAGCTTTCAGCTTTTGAATAAGAGCTAAAAACTGGCAGCTGTGGTTAGCAAGAACGGCTTTATATGAGTGGGCCTCACCCGCAGGTCCGTGTCGTTGGGCACATACTGATCCTGTTCACCAAGCAGGACATCGATGACCGGGTGCCGTCCCTCTCGAATGACAATCTGCTGCTCCCCTTCCAGCACCTCGGGCCTGCAATAGCACACACACAACAGGGATGTGTTTTTTACATAGAAGAACTAGCCTGGGAAATCAAGATGTAGGGTCTTGAACATCGCTAATCCATCGCCACTCCATTTCGTTTCACGCACAGACTGAATTCTGCCCGCTCACCCTTCAGGAGGGCAGGAAACGCATCACTCATCGTTCATCATTTGAAATACAAGCTACAGATTACTTAATCAGGCTTTAAAGGACTATAAATGAGAAAGAGCTTTCTATGGTCTCAGAGATCATGGATCTGCGTTCTATGGTCTCAGGAGATCCTGGATCTGCATTCTATGGTCTCAGAGATCTTGGATCTGCATTCTATGGTCTCAGAGATCCTGGATCTATAGGTCTAAAGCATAAACTTCTATGTTCCACATTAACAGAAAGTCTTTTCGTAATTTCAGTTTGTTAAAATGCAAAGTGTTGTGAAAACAGCTAATGAACTAAACAAAACAACAAACAAATAACTAAAAAAACAAACAAAAACAACAAAGAAGATTCTAAAATGTTTCTAAGAAGTATGCCACACAAGAGGAGCTTTCATGGAGACTTTTGAGACTTTTCTTTAATCTGTGGGTGTAGAAGTAACATTTCCCTTTTTAAAACTGGGAAAGAGAGAAGAATAGAAAGAGGAATAGAGGGAGAGAGAGAGAGAGAGAGAGAGAGAGAGAGAGAGAGAGAAGGAGGGGGTGGAGTAGGCTGGGACTGTGAGTATGTATGGAACCCCAGCTGTAAAAAAAGAAATGAGGTGTTCATGTAGCGTGGGGTGGGGGTGGAGTTGTTGGCAAAAAAAAACCTTCTGCCTTCAAAGTCAAATCAACTCCCCCACACAGACTGTGCATGTGTAGGAAGCATTCTCCCAATGGATCGTGTATGAAGCCTCCCTCCCTCTCTCCCTCCCTGTCTCCATCCGTCGCCCCCTCCCTCTCTCCCTCCCTCACATATCGGAAACCTTTTTTTGGAGTCATATTGTGTTTCCACACTGAATAATCCGAGGAAAAGAATATGTTAATAAATGAACCCAAAACTGCTCCTTTGTTTCCTGTTCTCAAACACAAACTCTGGCTCTGATATGAAGCCATTAACTCGGCTGTGTGAATTAGGTACTTCATGATCACTACATAGGGATCCTGAGGGTACATCGTCCTTAGGAAAAGAAATCCTGTGTTCTGTCCATTTTTTCTACAGTATTATTGCAATATACTGAAAGACTACTGCAGTAAGGGCAGTATTTTGGACAGAATTCATTAAAAAAGATTACAAAACACTGCAACTTTCTGTAGACCAGTATAGGACAATGCAAACTCTTGGACAGAAAATATTGCATTACTACAGAAAAACTGAAGTTTTTTTTTGTAACGGCAGGATTATTTGTGAGAAGAAGAAAGGGAACTGTGCCTGCATGAAGAATGACATCCAACAGGAGAGATGAGCCATGGCAGCCACCGTAGAAGGATATGAGAATCAAACAAAGCCTAACCTCATTACCTCACCTGCAGTAATTATGTTCTTTAGCAACCTCCGCCAATGAGAGGAGGCAGTCCACGGTTGCTAGGTGACACACGGCTTTTCTCAGGACGTAGTAGTGCTCCCCAAACAAACTACAAAGACATTAAAAAAATAAATCAATAAAGCCATATACAGCACACAAACACATACAGTGCATAAACAAACACCCACAGAGACACAAACAGACGACAAAGGAAAATCATTTTCATGCTTTCTGAACACAATTTGTTTTTCTTGCCTCCCTGCTCTCCGGTTAAAACACCAGCTTATCTAGAGAGGGGCTGGAGAAGTCTGCATGCCACATACAGGCTCCCAGGGGATGGAGGGAGAGAAGGAGCGGGGCAGGGTTAGGGTTTACATACTGCAGAAAGTTGATCCACTCGCGGCCGCAGTCAATAACCAGCTGCTCCCGCAACCGCAGGAGCTGCCGGTGCTTCTCCACGATGAAAGGAGTGTGGTAGCGTCCCACGACCTTTGTGCTAAACAGACGAGAGAGTGAGAGAGAGAGAGAGAGAGAGAGAGAGAGAGAGAGAGAAAGAGAGAGAGAGAGAGAGCGTAAGGGATTGAGAACAAAACAAACAGTGAGAGAGATTCAGAGGGCAGAGGGTGAGTTGGTGAAAGGACAAATTTTGGTAGAGAGAGAGGGTGAAAGAGAGAGAAAGATAGATAAATAGAGAGAGAGGGAGGGAGGAAGGAGGGAGTTAGGGAGAGGGATGAAGCTACAGGAGAGAGGACAGAGAGCAGCAACAGGGGTTTAAGGGATTTAACTCTTACTCTGAGCCATTTCCATTGGGAGAAGAGGTTGCCTAGTGGAAGCTAAGGGATACAAGGGGTGTCTGCAGAGAAAACTCCACATGAAAGTCTAATAAAGGCACCTCTAGTGTGCAAGAACTGCTGTGTAGTGACACTTGTAGGTAGGTGTGTAAATACCACATTAAGTAAGAAAAGCAGAGGATTTGATTTTTCTTTTAAAATAGCAGATCCCCTATAAACGTGAAGTGCAATAAAATCCGGTATGCCAGTCTGAGGGAAAGGTAGGACTAGATGTCCCCTACGCTTTGGTGTTGCTCCAGCTGTATCCCTTCCTGTTATGTATTCGGACATGTTGGCAGGCGGTTGCCTCATACCTGCTGATTTTGCTCCAGTCGCCTGGTACTGTGGATGACATGGAGTTCTTCACCTCAATCAGGAACTGAGTGGGAGGAGAGAGGGAGTGAGAAGGACATGGAGAGAGACGGAGAGAGGAAACAAAGGGAATAGACAAGAATAAAAGAAGACAAAATGAAAAGGGGGCACACAAAAAAAAGGGCAAGACCTGATTAATGCCATCACCGGCCACACGTGAAATGCAGAAAAGGAGGGTTGGATTAATCGCCCATTGGAATGGCCACCCATTAGATCACGGCGGCTAACTGACTTCCAGGGCCCGATGTAATAAACATTCTCAGCACGCCTCCATAAATAATGGCAGGCCAAAATCAGCAGGCGAGACATAGGCAGAGTGCTCTGATTAAAAAAGGGCGCGAGAGAGCAGGACGGTGCGGTACGAATCCCAAACCAGATCAACCATCCATCTTGCCAGAGGGGACAGAGTCATCGGTCTCCCTGTACATGAACACACACACACACACACACACACACACATACCCCCACCCACACACACAGGACAATCCAAATGTACAGATCTCTAAACACACAGAAACCAACACTCAAACACATGTCTGCCTGTGTGTGTGTGTGTGTGTGTTTGTGCGTTCCATCAGGTCACCAGTGCTTGGCCATGACCCCATGTCAGCCCTGAGTGGGTAGCAGGAGGGCCAATCAGCCCAAACAAAATGAACGCCAGGCGCACACTGCAGACAGAGAGGCAGCAGGCGGAAATATGCAAACCATTCCGGAACATTCCGGGTAGGGTGTTCTGGGAGAGAGGGAAGGGAGCAGACACCGGAGACAGAAACGGCTGGCATACTAATACACATGGCACTCGCTGTCTGTCTGCCCTGTGTGAATGGCCTGATTCAGAGGTCACTTTCTGAGAAGTGTGCTGCAGAGTACTAATCTGGTTCACACACTTGGCAAGAGTGTTTGGATGCAAGACTTGTGTATACAACACATTCACACCAACCAATATTATTTTTGTTTATTTTAATATGAATTATTTCTTTTTTAATGGGTGTAAAAAAGTTTCATGGATCATCTCATTTTGGAAGTAGCACTAAATAGAGAAACTGATACATGAATATGTAATGCCAAAGGCTATGAAAAGAAAAAAACCATGTTGGATATGTAACACAATTTTCATACATAGTGCTTTGTGCAAAATTATATACTTTATCACTACTGGCTAAAACTCATCCTCTGCACTAAAGAAGCCTTCATACAACCCATCTTACCTCCTGTCCAGACACAGTGACGTAATCCAGAGAAGCGTTCTTCAGAATCAGGCGAACCTCCCGCCGGTGCTCAAGGATCTCCTGCAGAACCAACTGGATTTCTTCCTTCCGCTCACGGATCACAGGGAAGTCAGTCAGGTCCGAAAAAAGCTCAGTCTTGTCCCCCTTCCTAGGAAAGAAATTCAAACAGAGACTGAATTCAAAATCACAGGACTCAACACCTCAGAAAAGTCTATTAAGTTGGAACTACTGCCAGGAAATGCACTTAAAAGGTCAGGTTTGAGATTCTAAATGACCAATCAATAACAAACATTTTTAACGTTTCAAAGGTTATTATTACTGAGAGCATCTACATAACATACAGACATTTCATTAGGTGACACTTTCAGAGCGCCATTATCATAATTTTTACACTAGATAAACTTTCCCTTTTTCTAAAAATTATCTTCTCAACCACTTAAAATACACTCTTTTACTCTAAAAAATAATATTTAACCCTCTCTAAAAACAATATTTAACTCTCTCAAAATACTTTTTCTACTGTCCTGGCTCTGTTAATGAATAAAGTGAGGTCGACCAGAAAGGCAAGGACTTGACGGGTGAAATGTAATTGGCAAGTCGAGTAAGACACACTCCTTCTGACCGCAGGTTACTCACTTGGCAGCGGCCTCATTGAGCACGCGGAGGAAGTCTCTGGCAGGGGACAGTAGCGATGGCAGGCCCAGCAAGAGGCTCTGGAGCAGGCCGGAGCGGAGCTGGGCCTTGGCCAGCGGAGCCAACGCCTGGAGCTCCGTGGACAGACGCGCCAGCGTGCTGCTGATGAGATAGAACTCCTGCGTGGAACACTGCAAAGGCGCATGCACACACACACAAACACACACACACACACACACACACACACACACACACAAAGGGACAAGGGACGAGGGACACACACAGACACAACCACACACAGTTTACGGTTTCAAGCTGAAATTACAAGTAAATTAGAACCACGTGTAAATGATAACTCAAGAACTATGACTAAATTAAAAGGATGACCAAACGCCTGGCAAACTGTCTGGACTAAAATCAGGAAGACTCACTATAACATATGAGCACTATAAACTGGCATTGTACCTGAAGAACTAGATGTGTTGACAGGATCTATCAAGTTGTGTTAAAAAAGTGCTCCAATTAAAGGTATAGTTCATTTTTTAACACTTTGAGCCCCTTTAACGGGTTGCCTAAAATGCAATAACGTGGTTCAAGAGGTTGAAGCAGGCAGAGGCGATTCTACATTTCACAAATAGCCGAGACTGGAGCAATCATCAAAATTTCTGTATCAACCACTTTACTGCATTTTCGACAACTTGTGAAAGGGGCTCAAAGTGTTAAAAACTGAACTATACTTTTACAGTAAGTTAAATTTGTGGGTCATCAACCAAGAAATCCGAAGCAACCTATGTGATATGAGACAAAACTATTAGCTATCTTATTAAACTAAATGAAGCAGGGGGGTGGGGGTTAAATTACACACACACAATCCTCAACACGCATGCATGCATTTTTAACCTTTTGAATGACTGACAGTTCACTTATTATCTACTGAGGCGGGAGGTCTATTCTTCATCTGCCGTTGGTGGCACAACAACAGCGAGCGGAAAGAAACGCCCGTCTCTAATTATCAGTTCCAGAGTTCCTGAGAGCAGGGCGCAGGGCAGCGACAGCTAATGAACGCTGCTGCCGTTTCCACCAGCGCTCAGAGGCGGCCCCTTGTCGCATCCACTGCAACCTCCTCAGACAATAACCATCTCGTTCCCCCCCTTTTCATTACGCTAATGGCCGCCCCTATTCAGACACACCAGTTCATTAAACGCACACAAACGTACTTCCATCACCCTCCCAACAGCCCTCCAAAAGGTGCAATGTGTGAATAGGCTGAGGAGAAGGAGGAGGAGGAGGGGAAGGAGGAGGAGGGTATGTAGATGAGGGGCACAGAGGTGAGACTAAAATGCATGGCGGTAACTAACACACCAAAAAAAAATGTCTTTGCAGATACTTGATACACACACACACCACGCGCACTCTCTCTTTTATGCACAATACAACACACAGAATATAGCATTTTCTACAGCCGTAAAACTTAATGTACGTGACAATAAATAACTTGATTCTTTGATTCCTTGAGATACTTGGTTGGGGTGATAAAATATTAAGGCCTGGTTTAAACAGAAACATTTTCTACTAATCACCGCAAATGACTTTAGTAAATGTCAGACAATTTGGGTATGTAAAAAAAAATAAATAAATAAAAAAAAAGAGAGATGACTAATGGCTTAGACTAACCCTAACCAATATTTCCTTCCAAGATTGTTTAAACTAAAACCACTAGATGTTTTTTTTTCCCTCACAGTGCCTTGTAAATGTTAAACAAGTTTATGGATTTTTTTTATGTGAACAATTGTACTTGGGCATGAAGAGTCAAGTGGATATCGAGGGGCAAATGTTTTTAAAAGTTCTGAAAAGGATCCAGGGCGATTGGGGTCGGTCGAGGGTCAGTGAGCTCCAGGCTGTGCCGTCTCCAGTACCTTTTTGTGGTAGATGCTGCAGATGCCCCTCTCCAGGTCAGGCAGGCGCTTAAGCATGGATATGATGCAGGGCACAGCACTGGAGTCAGACAACAGGAGTTCAGCCACAGCGTCCTGCCTCTCACAGATCTCCCTACAGATAGAGAGAGGGGAAGGAGGGAGGGGGAGAGAGGGAGAGAAGGAGCGATAGAGAGAGAGAGAGAGAGAGAGAGAGAGGAAGAGAGAGACAGAAGGGAGAGAGAGGGAGGCAGAAAGAAGTAGAGAGGGAGAGAGAAAGAGCAAGAGAAAGAGAACGGGGGAGAAAGAGAGAGAGAGTGAGATAGAGAGAGAAAGGGAGAGAGGAATAAGGAAAAGAGAGAGAGATGGAGAAAGAGAGAGTGAGAGGTAGACGAATACAGGGACATCCAATAGGCTTCTCAACAGAAATGTATTCTGTGGACTGTCAATAAGGTCAAGCCAGGCACAGGGCTGAAATTTGTCAGGGAGGTGAGTGCTGATCATATCTGGCAAATTGTTTTCTTTCCATCCGACACCAGGGGTCATGTAATTCAGTCTGACACTAGGGGTCATGTAATTTAGTGTTACTGACAAATAGCATAGGGCTCATAACACTGGTAAGGCGTGTGTGCTCTAGTAGACAATGGCTGTATGGATTTGCATTCAGAGTTCTTATAAAGGCTGGAAAACAGCAGTGCGATCCCTCTTGCTCAGGAAATAAATGTCTGAATTGAACAACCAGTTGAATCACAAAACCAGTTACTGCAATTTACCTTAATGTCCTTAAAGAGGGGCTAAGCAACGTTCTGTTTTTTTCTCTCACGAGCTCCCTCTAAAGACTGCTGTATTGCATTGTATTGCACTGCATTCTATTGGAGGCGGTCCGCGCTGCTGAACATTGCAAGTGCTGTATCTACCGCTATAGGCCACGGTGGCGCATTCTACACCGTTCGTTCGCCGAGTAATGACTCATTTTAGCATCCTAAACAGTATGAAACGTATTATTTAAATGAAAAATGTTGCATAGTGGGCCTTTAATGTCTCCTGTTACAGGGTTTACTTGGTCAGCAAGCGTTCACCAAACAGAATATGGCAATGCTGCTATTACTGGGTTTCTGCCATTGCCTCATGATGACAAACACCTCCCACTTTGACTACGTCCCCAGAAAGGAGAAGTATTTCGTCCTGCAAACATAATTTCTAAAGTTGATTTACAAATAATTGCTATTAGCTATTCATTTTTGTTTGTTGTTTTATATTGTTTAAAATTGTTTATCATAACTTTTCCGATTATAATATTCACTAACGACTGATACTCACCCAACCCCCACCTTGACAAACACATATTTTTGCAGGAACCACTGTATCAAGTGTACTTTTAAGAGTTGAATATTTCATATTGCCTAAAGCGTATAGAAAATATGTAACTTAAATGATGCTCACACACATGTAGAAAAGAGTAGCACAGCATAAAAATGATGCAAGACAAATCATGTCAGATTTAAGCGAGATGGTCTCTGAGGGCATGAGCGAGCTGGAACCTTGCAATCATGGCCATGTTTGAGTCAGGATTATATCTGTTGAGGTCACAGCTCTCTGAGCCTTGACCTTGGCCCACACTCCACTTGATCCCAAACACAAATCGGCTCAGTTTAGGAATGGCAGAATAATCAAGCACCACCATGCACAAACACACACACACACACACACGCACACACACACACACACACACACACACACACACACATACACAAGTAGACACATGTGCAAGCAAACTCTTTCTCTCACTCTCTTTCTCACTACCTTAATGAAGTGTTCATTCAAGTGATCAATGCTTTAAGGGTTGCACGGTAATATGCAAATGCTTATACCAATGTGTGACATAGGGACTTACTGAACTGATTTCAGAGGCTGTGACACCCATTTCTTCATCAGCCTCTTCCCAAACGCTGTTTGCGTGTGGTCAAGCACCCACAACAGACTGCCTTTCACAGCACCTGTGGTCTGTCAGCAGAAACACACACACACACACACACACACACACACACACACACACACCATTAAAACAGAACATTCATATCAAGGCACAGACGGGGCGGATTACTGTTTTATCGAGAAACAAATTGGGACAACTGGGACACATTAACAACTGTAGAAAAACACAGACAATAAAACACAATTGCTTCTGTGGGTAATGAGAGACTTTGTCTCCTTTCTACCTGGTTGCTGAGCACCTCCAGGTTCTTGAGGGTGGTGGCACTGAGGACCATGCCGTCTGTCATTGACGAGAGACGCTTGAAAGAACTGGGAAAATAAGCCATAAGTGAGCCGCCTGAAAGGAAAATGTGGGGTTTAAAAGCCCTACTCCAATAAAGCTAACGCTAAGATAATTTTACATGCAGATTGCATTGAGATGCTCCATAATATATGCACTGGAACAAAGGTAAATTATCTTCAGACCAGGGGAATTTCTGCAGAATTGATGAGACATCCCTAATTAAAAGCAATTAGGGAGGCAGGCAAATCAGACAGTTATTATCTTAAAACAGTGCCTTTAATCAAGTTAATTATGACTACTTTCACCAAGACCATGGAAGTGCTAGCATGCTAATTAAAGTCGGATTGCTAAAATAACTGGTGGAGGCTTTGATGACATTAGCATCACACAAATCAACATAAGAGCATGAGAAAGCTCCCCACTAGTAAGGGATTGCTTTTGTGCATGCATTATGGAAGAATGAACGTCAGACGTTACATGGCGATGTTTACGCAACCCCTCAAAAATCGAACTTGGATGGGCTCGGTGGAAAAGTACAGAGCTTCAAAAAAATGCTATGTTCCTATTCAGTTGATGGGACCTTCAATGCATGACAATAATCCGTTAAAGCCAAACACAGGTGCGGATGGGTGAGGTGAGGATTTTTTTTTAGTATTTTCTGCAAATCAGGTGTTTATTTCGAAGCAAAATTACATCACTGGGCTACCAGGCTAAATGGCTTTCATTCAACATACCAGTGCCATGTAGTCAAGAGCATCCAAATCACTATATTAAAATGCTAAGAGATGTGTGGTCAAGTTGAGAAACTCAGAGGAGATCAGTGAGTCAGAATGCATCTCTGGAGTTTAGGGTGTGTCTGAGTGTGAGTGTGTGTGTGTGTGTGTGTGTGTGTGTGTGGAGGATTGTTGGGTTCCACACCTGCTGCACAACAGGACTCGTTCCAACTTAAACTCCATCAGATACTGGATGATGGGCCCAAGGCAACAGATGATGGGTCGCTCCAAATTGTAATAAGGAACAACACCTGGTTAATGACACACAAAATGAGTGAACATGAACACAAATACACAACACACATACGTGCGCACACACACACACACACACACACACACACACACAATCACTCCCTTCATGTGTCAGAGGAACTGATTCCCCTGTTTGCGTCAGTGCAATGAATAAAGTTGCAATAAAAAGGGATAGACCAGTGGTGGTGATCAGATACAGAGAAATGAAGCCAGCCAGCTGTGGAGACCTTGCATTTTTGTACCCTAGAGCAAGCACCCTGGTGATGCAGGTGCTGACGCAACTGAAACGTTATTACAAAGGGACAAAAAAATCAAATTAAATAAATAAATGTAACAAAATCCCTGCACCACTCTCTGACGCAAAAGCAGCAATCAGCACCAACACCGACTGCTCAACAACATGTTGGCATCCGTCAGATCGCGCTCACAACAGTGGCGAGGGCAGGTGTCGAGCGTGGAGCGTGCGCAGCCATACCAACTGTTAATTATCAGAGTTAGCAGCGGAACTTAAAGAGCGCTGTGCCGCTGAATAAATGTCAAGAAACTACCACAGAGTTCCTGCATGGCTAAATTCAGTCGCTAAGCGCAGTATGCTGACGGCCATCGGAAAATGGGGGGCATAGGGTTTAGAATATGAGGATTGATTCTGCTGGAGTCCAGCATGACAGCAGCTAATCTACTCTAATGACGGAGTGAAGAATCAGCTACTGTAGGATCTCAGTGCCTGCCTACTGTCTGAAACACGCACCTGTATCTGCTATATACCGATCCTTACGTGAATCATGCATTTGTGGAAGCCACAAGCCAATGCTGCATGTTTGTCGTTACTGACAGCTTGTGATTTCAGATAGCCTGTTGATTGCCCTGAACACCTGGTGTATTTGCGATTGGCACAAGGGAAATCAACAAATATACTATAGATCAAGATGTCTCTTTTATCTGTTTCTTGATTTTTGTTTGAAGTATTAATCCCGTCTCAATATCATTAGGGATAAAAGCCTGTGTTGTATTGGTTTCCTCTCTCAGATAATAAAGTGGATATAATCCTGTTGGTCAAACTAAACTACAGAAATCAATGGCTACAAGAACAGTCTGGTTTCTAGTAATAATATAAATATTAAATAACGTTAATTAACAAGGTCACAATGGATTAAACATGTAACCAAAAAAATGCTAAACTAAAAGGTTATAAGAATGACCCATGTTGACAGCTTGGAGCAGTGACATTGTGTCTCAGTCATAGAGTGGACTTCTTTTCTACTGTTTGTGTCCATTTGGGAGCTACTGAAAATTCAGCCATTTCGTTCATATCGACTTCAATTGGAAACACATCTCTTAGAGCCAACGGGCAATTAAAAGACTATGAAGGTTACTGGATTTACAAGATAACAGAGCAACGTTTTCTAGAGTCGGGTCCATCCATGACGCACCGTCTGCCTCATCAAACACAGCAGAAAGGACGGGCAGTATTGATCAGGCCACCCAGCCCCTGAGGAAATGATTTTTCTATTACAAAGCCCAGGCCCACACACACTGACCCCTGTCAGGACAGACAAATCACATCACAGCAGCGTGCGGAAGCCGCCACAGAGTTCAGCTGCACTAGCAGGATGGGGGCAGGCAGGTATCCAAAGGCAGAAAACACACACACGCATGCACACACAGAGAACATACAGCCATACACACTGCCACACACCACACACAGGTGCACGCAATCACACACACACACACACACACACTCACTCACTCACTCACAGAGTACATGCAACCATACACACCGCCACACACCACATACCAGTGCACACAATCACACACACACAATCTCACTCACACACACACACACACACACACACAAAACACAATTCAGGAACTCAAAGAGGCCCATTCTGAAAGAAAGTACCCTTTTCCTGTCCATCCTGCCTTTGACGAGACGGGTCAGAGTAGAAGTCCTTCACTGTGTTCATGGCCGTGTCATACTCAAACAGGGTGCTCTCACGGCGTTCCAAGCGAAGCCGATCATCTCCCTGGGTGCTGGAAATAAAGGGAAGGTCATTGAGGTTGGATTGGGGACGGGAGAAGACCATACAACCTTTAATTCTTGTGTAGTCAAAAATGCTCTTTGATAGTGCCCTTAAAGAGGCACTCAGTAAGTTTATGCGACCATTTTTGTAGTTATAAAATCGCTTAGAAATCGTTTTTTTCTGTTAGACTGGTCTGTTGTGTAGCAAATGGTGATTTAGCGCACCACTGTTCAGCCCTGTATAGTGAATACGGAACTTGCAACTTCTGAGGGAGTGTACACTACAGCAATACAGTTAACTGTACAGAGCTCCCCCTACAGGTTTGTGGCGTTTAATGCAGGGTTAAAAAACAGTCTTACTGAGTGCCTCTTTAAGGAAAGGAAAAAAAATACAATTCTTCTCGGAGAACCCCTGCTGAGAGTCAGAACAAATTGGTTTTGCAAACAGAACGGTTCAGACGGTCAAACTGCATCCTCACTCAATGTGCTTGGGCAGACCTGATTAAATGCATGGGCACGAGGGAACAGGCTGCCTAATAAGAGTGGCGTGCAGAGTTGTGACAGTACCTAAAATATCAAATCATATGAACGCGCACGCACGCACGCACCCACACACACACACACACACACACACACACACACACATAGCATGTTGTTTAATGAATTCATCAAGGTGGTATTTTTCAAACCACCACATACGGATTTAATGCTGCAAGGAGTACAACATGCATTTCACTCTCCAAAGCGCAGTTCCAACACAGTGATTTTCATAGTGAATAACAGAGGCACTCTAACAATAAACACATCAAAAGTGAATGAGGGAGGGAGGGAGGGAGGGAGAGGGAGAGAGAGAGAGAGAGAGAGAGAGAGAGAGAGAGAATGTGCGGGATGAAAGTTTTTCAAAAAATGAAAACCACATTTCCTCCTCTCCGCCACCATCATCATTCCATTCATTCGCTCTCCTCCCCTCCATTCAGCCCTGCCGCACTTTCAAGGACTCCGGCTCTCTTCCTGGCCTCTGTGCCGTTGCCAGGGTTACGGCAGCAAGCACGTGGGCTTCAACATTTCCTCTCTTCCTCTCTGCGCCCATCAGCCAGTCAGTTAGGAAGTCAGATACAACACAATCGTTTGGCCAGAGTCCTCATAAGAAATGCATTCATTCGCTCCAAAATCACTACTGATTGTAAACAGCAGTCAATCAAAGCAAACAATTAATAATTCACCCCACTAGCAATTAGCCTGGGCCCGGTACCACCTAACTGTAAATGCCAACCACCTACTGGAGCTCATAACTGCTTTCTTGAACACAATGCACAGTCGACTTGTTGGACTAAATGGTTAACCAGGGAGGCAATTGGTCCCTGTAGGCAGAGGCATTACAATTTCGATGGCTGAGCGAGATGTGCTCGTGACAGCCCAACATGCTCACTGATTCAAAGGTATCAGCACACACTTGACTGCTCCCAAAGGCTGTGTCCACTCTTCCCAACTATACACTGCATTCCAAATTATTATGCATGTATTACAGTAAACGTACTATAGTGTATAACGTGAACACAACAATTGACAGTATGTGGTCGTCATGGTACAGCAGTGTGGTTGTCATGGTACTGTACACTGTGTTTCATGCATGATAATGCACTGTCTCATGCCGCAAAGAACACATCTGCATCTCTGGCTGCTATGGGCATAAACGGGGACAAACTTATGCCGTGGCCCCCATGCTCCCCTGACCTCAACCCTATTGAGAACCTCTGGAGCATCATCAAAAGGGGTGTCTATGATGGCGGGAGGCAGTTCACATCTAAGCAACAGCTCTGGGAGGCTATTCTGTCCTCATGCTAAACAACTGAAGCAGATACCATCCCAAACCTGACAAATTCAATGGATGGGAGAGTTCAGAAGCTTCTTTCGAACCAGGGGTCCTATGTGCAAATATAACATCACCTATAATAAAGTTCTGACTTGAATACTGTTTGATTTCAGTTACCTTTCAGTTTGTAATAAGCTGCTAATGCTTATAATTTCACAAATGACCATTTTTTGTTCTTTATTAAAATTAAAAGTTTGGAAATTTGGAACATGCATTTGAGTGCATTTTGAGTGTTTTATTGTTTAAAAATATACTGTTATCATTGGGCAGTTTGTTCAAAAACCTTTCAATTGTACTCTAATAGTTGATGACTGGAAAATTACAATGACTGCAATTCATATACGTAATTTGGAAAATCTAAGAAAATTTTGATTTGCATAATAATTTGGAACGCAGTGTTCAGTACCATGACGACCACACTGCCTCTGGGATGGAGAAAGGTCACTTCCATCAGAGGACTTGCAGACGAGGGAGCGAATCAATAGATGGGGACATTCAACAAGGATTTTTACAGGTGACAGGTGACCGTGCGGGGAGCACGCCGTGATGGCAAGGTGTCAGGTGATAAAGGTGTCAGTGACCCTCACGGAGTGCAACAGGTAGACTATTGTAGATGAAGTCATAGTCCGTCAACAGCATCTATCTACTATACAACTACCTACTGTAGAAACAAGTAGCGTAAACGGCATTAGAATGATACTGTCAATTGTTGAGTTCACGTCATACACTATAGTGCATTACTGTAATACTGTCACATTGTTATTTCTGCAATGAATGTTTAGATATAAAACTCAGCTCAATAAATTGCTTCACAGACAGTGGGAAGACAATAATGGCATGGAAAAGTGCACACATTAATATATAACCTCTCGGTCTATCCGCCTCTCAGCAGAACTGCAGACGTAAGGAAGCCACAGACATCAAGGAACGCTCCTCATGCTACACGTCACTGGAGACAGACCTTGTCTGGGGCGTGGCCTCCATAAACCTCACTGGGTCTCATTAGAGAGGAGCAGAGCAACATGTAGCGCATATCCCTCTCCCAAGAGACCTCGCCCGAGATGCCACGCGCATACTCACCCAGCCGTACTTGTCTTAAGAGCCTCAAAGAGAATTCTGTTTTCCCTGGAAAACTGTCACCTTCTATGGCTTCAAATATGGGAATTACTATTCTGGCCATGACAAGTAGTCATGCTGGGAGCCCAAATGCAAAAACGAATGTTTTATTTAAATTAAGACATCTTCTGATGAGATGGAGTTTTAGAACACAACATCAAGATGTAGTAGCGTAGTATATGTCTCTACAAATTACTGGATAGAGTGTTTAGAACTCCATGTCTCCACGTTGATTGGTCAAAGTGTTTAGAACTCCATGTCTCCACGTTGATTGGTCAGAGTTTTTAGAACTCAGTGTATCCACATTGATTGGGCCTAGTTTCCCAAATAGAAATTTGATCAAGGCGAAAAACATCCTCATGATTTTTTTGAACCAACAAAATCAATGCACTGCAAGAACCTTCGAGCATAAAAGCATTGCTCCAGCCCTATCCTCATCTGTAAACACACACACACACACACACACACACACACACACACATAGCCACAGCCTTTGAAGAGAAAATAAAAAACAAAAACAGATCGACCCCCCCAAGGCTCTAGTTCTGTTTTTTTTCCCCAGAGAAAAAAAACAAGCCATTCGGTTCAGTCGACAACCTCACCACTCCTCTGCCCCACCACCACCACTACCAGCATCACCACTTGCCATGCGTACGTCATCCAAGGCTCGGCCTGCAACGGCTCTCACAGCCAAGGCAAACATGACCTTTCTTTTTAGCCATGCCAAAGGTGTGGAGGTTGCTTATCTGATAACAGTTAGATGGTGGCCGCACAGTTGTCCTGTGTGTGTGAATCACACAGCCCTGCCAGCCCTGTGCACTTGAGAGAAAAGCACCCCGAGATACTGGCACGGCGCTCTGGTCAGCCGAAGTACATGACAGCGCGGCGCGGCATCCTGAAACTAACACCAGATCCAGAGGGATAATTGGAATGGCTTTTTTCAACGGCGAACAGGATTCAAAAGGCTGTGCGCGTGCGTTCCAAAGCAATGCCAGAGTTAAATGGAAACAGAACACTTCAGTCGAGTGGTGTGAAGATGCACAGCAACAGGAGGCCCCACAGATCTCGCCGGTGCTGAAGACCCATCAGAGGACAGGAAAAAAAAACAAAAAACAAAAAAACGACAAAGATGTACAATTCCCCAAGCGTGGGGTGGGGGGTGGGGGAGGAAAGAGAGAAATCCTTGCAAGACTTGTGTTGCTTTTACACACAGGAACATGACAGATGAGACAATAAGAACAGGATAATCAGAAAGGGGACTAAACAAGAAAAGCAGGGGCATGGATAATTCCTCAGCCAACCTGGGAGAGAGAGAAAGAGAGAGGGGGAGAGAGAGAGAGAGATAAAGAGGGAAGTAGCAAGTGAAAGGGAGAGACTTAGATAAAGGGAATGAGAGAGTGAGAGAAAAGTACGTCAGTGAGAGAGAGGGAAAGTGAAATACTGTAGAGAGAGTAAAAAGAGAGAGAGAGAGAGAAAGAGAGAGAGGAAGAGTGAAAGAGAGCGACATCGCTCACCCCCCTGTGCTAATCGAATCCCCTCCTCATCAGTCATCTCATGGCGCTGGGAGATGATAGCAAATTAGCAGCCTTCCCCCTTCTCCAGCTCACACAAATCTGAACAGCTACGCCTAATTAGGCCTCCCTGTCTGCTGGCTCTGTGCTCTGTGCACGCGCACACATACACACACACACACACTGCCATTCAGATGCGCACACACACAGAGTCCTACACACACAGAACTATTCACACACTCACATACACAACGAGACATACATATACACATACTAATACACACACACACACACACACACACACGCACACACACAGAGACACAGTGTTCAAAATCATATACTCGCATATGACAATAACATTACACACACACACACACACACATCAGACAAACACACCTCGACTCGACACACATCAGACAAACACACCTCGAAACACTAATGCATACACAGATTGGTCAAGCGGTCATCACCAATTTATTATTACTATAATTATTATTTTACCTTGACAGCCAATAATGACTAGGTACATTATTATTATGGGTTAACTCCTGATATGCTAAAGTGTGACCTGGAAAAAGAGTTGAAACCAATGACTGCTCAGGCTGCTCTGAAACACAGAAAGAAGAAAACAAGTGGATGCCTCTTAGATATAATTAGTCATCACTAAAAAGTATACTGGTCAGAGGCAAATCTTCAGAGGAATCATGCCTTACTTTTGAACAAATGGACAGGCAAAACAGTGTGAAGCATGGTTTACCCAACAAGATCTTGTAACAACTTTCATACCTGATGCAAGACAGGTTCAACAAGCGTTACAACATGCTACAACACCATTGGATCCATCCACCACTCTTGGAGAAATGTCCAAACCTCCAAACCTGCTGTTCAAAAGCCAGGTCACTCTTTTAATGAAATGAGCTTAAGGACCCCCTGTGGCCCAGCGTAATAAAAAGAAAGCAAGTTCAGCGCACACATTAACCTCGTCTCTGAGTGGCACCGATGTCCGACTCAAGTCTGGCTCAAATTGATCTCCAGCTCTCAGCCCGGCGTATCGGACTGCTCTTTCAAGCTCTGCTCAGTGAGTGTGATGTGCTCTGGGGAAATCTAAAGACAATAACCCTGCCTCCAGGCCTCGTTTACACTTTCTCTTTCGCTCTCCCTCTCTCAAAGGTAACCCCAAGTACAAACAGAGAGAGAAAACTTCTCACAAACTGAGATGTCAACCCAGTTCACTCTATGTGTGTGTGTGGCTAATAAATGCTTAAAGCATTTGATTTGAAGTGCTTTTCCTGTAATCAATTTTGCACAGGAATTAGTGGGCTTGAACAAACACCAATCCGACGCACTCAAACTAGCATGGCATTCTTGCAAGCAGAAAAACTACCCAGCTTGTGATCTCTTAATCGCTGCAGCGAAAGCAACACTGACTGAGTTGGTGTCAAAACCCGGTGGTTTACCAGCAGACACAGAACACCAGTGAAGCCTCGATGGAGCCAACATGGAGCTTGAATGGAGCGGGATGAGAACAGCTTTTCACCAGCATGCACTTATCCTCATCATACACAAGAAATAATCACACTGACGAGAGACCGTACAATCTTAACCAACAGTGGCTCATCTTTTTCCTTTTGTTATTTTGGGGAACCTTTGCAGCGGGGATCAACACTTGTGACACAGTAAGTACAGTAAAGTAAGTAAAGTATACTTTATTGTCCCCAAATGGTAATTTGTTTTGGGCTCAACAGTAAACAGGGACAGTGGCCTGGTCACATCTATGTGATGGATTTGAGAAGGTATTCAGTGCTTCTTACTGTGATTCCAATTCAGGGCACAAATTCGGCATTCATTTTTAATCTATGTATTTGATGCTTAATGATAATCAAGAGTCTAACTGAGTTAGGTTATGCAAATCAGAACAAACAAAACTGCATGCCAAATAAAAAAAAAAAGCAATTTTGCAGGTCATTCAGCAATTGGGCAAGTTTAAGGGAGAGATTCTAACTAAGGATGACAGGGTGACTTTATTATGTTCTCAAAGCTCTAGCAGGGACTGCCATTGAAAGAGACAGGTGCAGGTGTGGGAATGTAGATAAGTGCATTAACTGAGACTGGGAACGGTGTGCTCCGCTTCTGAAGTGGCACACACATGCCTCTACAGGTGAAGTGATGGAATACATTAGAGGAATTTTTAAGACACAATTACAGAGAACATCACATTCTAAACAAAGGTTGCTTGAGACTTCGGAAATGCTTTTAAACCCTTTGACATTCTGCACAAACACCCGTCACCGAGAACCGATGTCTGTTTCCAATGGCACGCTGATCGAAGTGTCAGCGCTTCGTCAACTCCCCCCGCCCCTCCACTTTTGGAGGTGCGAAGCCGCCGCTGCCACCAAAAGAGAGTGACGCGCTCTTGCCAAAGCCACGTCAAACCTTCGCCACTCGTCGCAGCAATTCTCGTTTGCCAGCAAGGATGCAAGACGAAGCTGAGTGCACGACTGCGACCACAAGCCCGCCGTTCAACAAGGGAACACCATTAATGTCTAATGAGCACACATCTGCTGTTGGAGAAATGAACGTCGTGAATCAAACAAGGCTTCTGGGACAGATGATGGGGTTAGGGAGGAATTATGTCCAAGATGGTGATTTCCTCGACATTTCATTTGCATTTCTAAGTAGACACTGGAGACCCAGGAAAGAGTGCAACAAACAGTACAGGACTTTTAGCTGTATCCTAGAGGGATGGCCGCCTTTTTTCTAAAAAAATATAATTTTCTCCATTGGCTGAACAGATTCATGCAGATCAGACATGTCGCACACAGTTTCCAGCTATGTCTAATGAAAAACAACATGTAATCATAGTCAAAGGCCTCAGTAAATGGAATAAAATGCTCTTGATTCAAATCATTTGTAAGGTCTTACTGACACCCGGTGGTGGAAAACGGAACATGACAGCTTGTTGACGAGATCAACACCTTTAATAAAGGCAATTATATGTGAGGTATTTAATGCGGACAAGAGCAAAGCAACCAGACAAATGCCTTGTCTGTTTTGTGCTTCTGATATGAGTGGGTGACTAAGTATTTGGTTCAATCAGAGCCTCTTTACTTGTTTTCCATTTACACACCTAGGACAGGACAGGACAGAATTGCGCAGCAAGAAGACCACAAGGAGAAATGCACTGTAGTCTATTGGATTGGAACAGTGTAGTGGATCTCAAATCATTTTTATGCGATATCCTTAAAACTTTTATGGCTGAATTTTTTTATTTTTTAATCACAGAGCACTTTATTTTAATATTTAATATTTAAAAATAGTCCCAGAAAAGAAGACTAACTGCATAGTAAAAACAATAACTCTTTGATTAGCCTTGTCTGCTCATCCCCACAAAAATAACCATCCTGAGCCATTCAGTCATACTCCACAGTTCAAACACCCACACTGCAGATCAATCAGAGAAGTGCTGAAGTGATGAGCCTGGGTGGTTCTTACCTGGCCAGGGAGATGTTACGCAGTAGCCTCTCAGTCTCCTCAGAGAGATCGGACGGCACCAGGACTTCCACCGGCTGGATCCGCATCACCCTGGACTCCAGCTCGGTGCGGGACGCATTGTCTGTGAAGCAGTCCACCATCATGTCTCCTATGGTAGGCTGGACCACCTGTGGTTAAGTGGGAGGTTAAAAACCTAATAGAATGGCTGTTTATTGCATAAAAGAATGTGATTAGCAATCTGAGTATGTCTATGTGTTCTGATTCTTTTATTCAGAACAATGCCACTAAATCATTTTTAAATGTGGAACATTCTGAGAAACTGGAAAGGAGCTGAAAGAGAGATTCTGATCTTTGATCGTACCACTACTCCGACGGTGAGCTCTTTGGTCTGCTTGTCGCAAGTCTCACAGACACACATGAGATAGCTGTTGGGAGCCTCCTGCACCACATCCTCAGCGTCCTCCAAGTCCCCCAGCTTCAGAAGAGGGTTCACATCTGGGACAAGCCAGCCAAGTTAGGAATCAAATCAGACTGAGGTGAATTTGTGTTTAATAAATTAAGGCCTTCTGGCAAACTTTAGTATGTGCAGTACACAAATCAAGAAATATTCAGTTCCATTGAGTCTTTTCAGACTTATTGCACTGGCTTCAGCTGAGTTCTGAGTCAGAATGCAGCAGACTTGATGGGTTCCATATTATCACGTTCATACTAGAAGTGACTTTTTCGCCAGCATTCCAGACGCTACATGTTTGTGTCCTCTGATGGCTTAGAGGACACAAACAGCAGCAACATAAAAGATGGTTGGT
Organism: Limnothrissa miodon; assembly: GCA_017657215.1. Taxonomy (NCBI): domain Eukaryota; kingdom Metazoa; phylum Chordata; class Actinopteri; order Clupeiformes; family Clupeidae; genus Limnothrissa; species Limnothrissa miodon. Next base: position 962,968 of record JAGFZM010001545.1, on the reverse strand, counting down.
AAGGAAATGGTAGGAAGCCTATCTCTGTGAGAGCATTCCTTTTGAAAACTTTTTTTAAATGCCACGTGGATGAATTCTTCATGGTTCACGAGGTGATGCCTCGAGATACCCTTTTAATCAAAGGCATGGCAGGTAGGACAATGCGTCACACATCCAGACAGCGCAACTGTTCCTGAGAAGCCTGTCATTTTTTGAAGGTTAAAAAGGATACCCTCCCCAACCAGGGTGGACTTGGTGTAGAGGGCACTGAGTTCGCGTGTGAAGAGGGAACTCTTGTTGGCACCGGACGCTTTGATGGCTGTAGTCTCAGTCTGTTTCACCACGCCCACCTACAGCACACAAAGGAAGAGAAAGAACACTTAGGATTTTCCTGGAGGCAAACGAGTCAATAATGTGCAACACAGGACCTACATTACCATCTATGGTCAACCACCATGCGTATTTATTCGGCTTTGTCTGTTTACTTCAGTGTTTACAAGAAAACAAGGATATTTCCAAACCATCCAAGTCTTTTGCAGTAGTGTAAACACTTAAATACACTTCACTAAAATATGAAACGGAATAATATATGGATATAGCTTGTATAATATCTGCGAACCAAATCACTGAAGCAAGCTTTGCCATTACTTGAATTATTTTTGTAATGCAATGAATAAAACAGACTAGACATTTCCTGAGATTTCACAGAAACAAGAATGAGAACATTTTACACAACACAGACTGAATAGTGTTTGTCAGCAAGCACTAGGCAAATGTTTAGCTTACTTTCAGTTTCATTTCCATATTCCCTTAATAAATGTTCACTTTTTAACCTGGCTTATATCAAATGTTATGATTCTTTTCCTTACAACAATGCTAATAGTTGATTAACACTGGACTTTTTTTTTAATGCCACAAATGTCAGTTCTGACCTTGTATCCTTTGGAGACCAAACGACGAACATGAACAAACAGCCGATGGGTGGGGATGCTGGCAGTCATGAAGTTGTGATCCAAATGACAGAAGATGTTCAATTCTTTGGCAGCAATCTGGGAACACAATGCCATTACGTAGCACAAACTCATTCACAAAATCCTTCAGTAGAATACTACTTTTCAATGTCAAAAAAGTCAAAATCAGTTTTATTGTCAATTTTTTCACGTGTAATAGACTTACAAAGGAATCAAAATTACGTTTCTCAATGTCCCATTCGTAGACAAGACAGGACATGACAAACAGAGAAGTGCACAGGTCCAACAGAAAACATGTCCTAAACACTAAAGTAACAGTATGTAAAGTGCGATGGGATTAAGCTTTTACTGGTTACTCAAACTTAACTTAACTCCAATATCAGGGAAGACAAGGGGGTTTATTGTTGGGTCAGTGGATATGACTTGCCTTATTTGTACCGGTTACAACACATATAAAAAAATGTATTTCAACAAATACATATCAAATGGCCCCTACAATACCAAATCAATCATATGCAGATATATTGTATGTCCTTTGATGAACGTATAGAAGATGACTAAACAAAGGTATCTGCAACACTCACATTTACTCACATTAAAAGCTGCACGTATGCATCATTCTGTCTGTAATAAAATGCATTCCACAATGACAAGGACCATCACCTCAGCATCCTCTCCGAAGAACCGGTACTTGTAGCCACACTCAACACACAGTAGTGTATCCTGGTGCTTCTCCTTGATTTCCATGAACTGCTGCTCCAGAGGGGTGTAGATGCTCTTTGTTCTCCTGTTGGGAAGGCTTGCCTCAGGGGCACTCTTCTTGGTGGCACTGCCTCCAGCCTTGGCAAACTGACTGAAGCTGAACCCCTTTGCCAGAGAAATGGAGTCAGGGATGTTGCACACCACAGAAAATAGACAGCAAGGATTTCAGAATATCCCCGTACCTGCTTTTTCTCGGTTCTCTCCTCCTCTTTCCCTTCCTCTCCCTCACCAGGCATTTGTCTGCTGGAGTCTGTTGGGCTGTCTGATGACTCTCGGCTGCGGCCCATAAGGCCCTCACAAGCACCTGACTTTTCTGCCACTGGCCCACTGCTTGGCACCGTACTGAGACAACTAAAGCCTTTTAGTTTTTCCAGGGTGGTGCAGGACAGGCTGACTTTGGATGTCTGGGGTCTTGGCTCTTCAGAGAGAATATATCAGCATTTACGAATATGCAAAACATGGAAACCTGACATGACCAAGTGACAATTTATGAGTACATTTGATTGTTAATACAGGCCAAATGTGCATGGCTTTACAGAACTGTAGACTATATACCTTTGACATTAGGTTTGGCATCAGTGTCCATATTCTCCAACTCTCCATCATGGGACAGTTTGGCTCGCTTCCCTGGGGATCCCTCTCCATCATCACTACTATGTTTTTTCTGTTTACAAAAAAAAACACAATGTTGACTATGTGCTAACGTTTGAACATGAATAATCTATGTGTTTGTCTTAATTACAGTAAATGCAATATATTGTACATGAACAGCATTCTTAAATATTACAAAGATACTGTAAAATCAAATTTACAGCATTTTACTGCACAATG
>JAGFZM010001545.1:875379-960415 GCA_017657215.1 Limnothrissa miodon | reverse complement strand
TGGCTTGAAAGAGGTGCTGTTCGCACTCTAGGAGGGACTGTTTATTAGGATATGCCGTGCAGTGATGTATGCGTATTTACCTTCAGTCGCACAGCAAGGTTGGGATTATTCGGATTAATCCCAGAATTATTTGCACAGTCGCCTTCTGATTTCTTGTTAACTCCAGTAAAGAATTTACTGATTGACGTCTGAATGTTGGCCTTATTCTTACTTGATTTGGACTTCGCTACAGCGAACCTTGCGTGCATTTTTAAAGAATGCATAAACACTAATTTTTCGCAAAGGACATCAGTATAATACACGCCACGCCGGCTACATGGCACTACTTTTTAAAAATAGAACAGCGACAAATTCGAACTAGACTAGTGAAACGCGCTGTCGCTTGAATGACGTTGTGTTGACGACCATGCGCACAGTCTCCATTGTTCAAGACATTTAACGCTGCGCTGTGTTGTGCATAATGCTGTGCATTCGCATTAACAACAGGAGGCGCCAAAGCCTTTGTTTCAACCACATTATAGACTGTGCTGTTAGACATCGGCAGTTCCTAAAGATGTATTCTCTTAAAGGCGCTCTAAGCGATGCTGTTTCACGTCACTTCTTGTTGATGTTCGAATTATTGTCAAACAAAACTGAGGATAGCTCCAGAGAGGGTTCAAGCGTTATACGTTATAGCTTACTCCTCCCTCTCCCTCCCATGCCTCCCGAAAGACTCATGAACCTTGTCGTTTATTGGCTGGAACACTGTTATGTTTCGTTTTCGTTTGTTATGCTAGGTTTGCCCACTGTGTTATGTTGCCGTTTGTGGAGCCTGGGCTGTCTACAAAGACCGTGTTTTTTTAGTGTGTTCAGGGGACAGGCAGCTAGCAGATTGTGAGGAGATGTTTGCTGTATGTAACAACACGTTTTAGTCCTAAAAACGTGTCACATTGCTTAGAGCACCTTTAATAAAAGGTATGTACTGGTTTACAAAAAAACATTCAAGGGTTGACAGAGGTGTAAACAAAGGTATTTGAAAGCCTAGTTTTAAACAACACAGACACTTGTTCGGGTCTTAACAAGGATAATTTATTCAGTGGATTAAGACAAACATTACAACAAATCCCTTTGTTCTACCATTAGGTTCCAACAAAATAATTGTATAATTAAAAAAAAAAAAATTATTATTGCATGACAAGAATGTCCCTGAATCAATTGTGTGCAGTGGTTAGTTTATTCTTTCACATTTTACCTCAGACTTCCATAACATTTTTAACTGGCTTGTAGCACGCCAAGCTGTGTTCTCATTACATTAAGGTGTGAAAAGGTGCAACATTTCCAATATTAAAAATAATAATTCCAGTTGCTGTACATCCCAGTGCATTTTATATTTTCATCCATTAGACAATTTACAGCATTTTAAAGATCTAGACAATCAATTCCCAGTGTGGCCCCAAGGCAAAAGTAAAATAAGCTACTGTAGCATAGCTTTGTTTGCACTAACCCAAGTGGAGTCATTGTCTTGTGCATAAGTCTCCATGTATGCATACTATAGGTTACTTAAGGCAATTTGATCCAAAATATACAGTAAACACTGATAATTGTGAATTTAAGTTAATGCTAAATGTAAGTATAATGCTGATTGGACAAATGATGAAACAAATTCTTAAACTACCTCACAGAGAAGCGTCTGAGGTATAACACTGTAGATTCTTTAAAGATTTTTTTAAAAGACGATACAATGAAAACGGAATATTCATGGAGTCAAAGCAAATTCCCTTTCGTAGTTGTCATCCTATGCATGAAGGAAACGTCACTTTCAACAACACATAAGAAAAGGCTCAGGAGTGTTCTATTTTAACATGACAGGACATTTGGACTGATCTACAACTATGTTAAGACATTACTTTGGTAGCAACACAGGAGTAACTGGCACATTAGAAAGGACTTTCAGCTTTGTCTTTTCAAGAATAAATTAAACTGTAAAAAAGAATACAAGAAAGAGACAAGATAAAGCTGAATTAAGACAAACACAGGATGAGGTATTAACAAATATCTGATATCAAAATAAGACAAAACGAGATGGCCCTACAACTAAACTTTCTGTCTCTTAAAATTCATAATGTATTTCTGCATCATTTTTGTTGAGCAGATTAAAAAATAAGTCACAGCAATTTCTGGGTAATTTCCTTCGGTTCTACATTTATCTGTTACGGGTAAAATTCATAAATATAATAATTCGTACCCTTATTTCCATTCTAAGGCATAAATTAAAAAAAAAAAATCTCCCAAGAAAGGGGAAAATCAAATATAGTTATATAGAACAATCACAAATTTATGACTCAGCTAGGTATGACACATCAGATATTATGGAATGCACCAAGGTTTTCAGAGAAAAACATTTTCCCAGTAATCGTGAAGTTTAGCCTGCCCACACAAAATACGCTATTTCATCTAAGTCTACAGGGTAGTCAGTAAGATGGATGGGACCCTTCATATTGTCATAGTGTTCTCCCTTGTAGCTTTTCCATTTTCCAGCGGGAAGGTAGATATCCCTCTCCTGTTTCCCTGGCTCTAGTACTGGAGCCACCATAAGATCGTCCCCAATGAGAAACTGCGAATCTATCTTGTATGCGGCCTCGTCCTCCGTGGATATCCACCATACAGGCCGGATGATGGGGTCTCCAGTGTCCAGCACCTCCCCTGCCAGCTCCAGCACCCGTGGTGCCACCAGCGTCTCATGCAGCATGGTGAACTTTCGTGCAATCTCTACCACCTCCTCATCATACGCCCAGGGCGGGATGGAGAACTGCATGGCTGGCATGAAGGCAGAAAGCTCCAGCCAACGTATGTAGAGCTCACGGTCAGGCAAGTCTCCTGAGCCCAGAGTGCGGTTCACATAAGCGTTACCACCAATCATGTCTGGCAGAATGAACTGATAGCCTAAGATGCTAATGGTCAAGACGGTAGGGATGATGGATTTTAGACCGAGGTCGTAGCCCCACACAGAGTCTCGGTCAATAATCCTGAAGAAGCATGAGATGTTTTGGGATTGGTAGCCAGAGCGGAGTTCAGCACGGTCATTGTAGGGGATGGCCATTTCTGTGTAACGGCGTGTAAAAGTGCTGGGATCATGCAAAGGAGTGTGGGTGCTAAACTGCTTTGGTAGGTAACTGGTTTCCCCGGCATCAAATTTAAACGAGGCAACCTCATACTTGGCTTTGAGCGCTCGAAGGTGGGACGCAAACCACTCACGGGCCTCTGGGTTGGTGAAGTCAAGGATGCCCCCGATACCATTCCACCAGCGGACTAAGGCAGGAAGCTGTCCACTGGGCTCTCGGACAAACAGCCCTTTCTCCACTCCAACGCCAAAGTTGACGGATTCATAGTTAATGAAGGGATGTGTCCACAGGGACACCTGGAAACCATCCTCCTTCAGGCTCTGAAACATGCTCGAGACGTTGGGGAACTTCACTGGGTCAAACTCGAACTCGCCATAACCGCTAGTATAGCGGTCGTCCAGCTCCAGATGGCTGCAATTGAAGCCGTGCCTGCGGATGTCTGACGCATACTCCAGAAGCTTCCCCTGGTCCACCGCAGTCTTGTGCAAGGCCCATGTGGACCAGACTGGGTGGCGGAAGACCAACCCGGACGGAACCTTGTTGGGTTTATTGAAGTAGCGGCGGACCATGGACTTGTGAATAGAAGTCAAGTCACGGCCAACACACACACGATAGCTCAGTTCAGCGTGTGCCGCCTGTCCTGGTAACGGTTTGTAAGGGCTGTCATCATACCTCGCCTGGAAACGGAGAACCTTCTCCTCCACATCCCAGCCAAGGTGAAAAGGCACCGAGTCATTAATCTTGATGGCCGTGGCATTGGACGAGAGCCAGTAGCGTTCCAGGATGCTCCCAAAGTCCTGACGGTTGGAGTAGACGTCACCAGTAATGAAAGCCCTAGGGGCCTCCCGCCCTTCCACAGACATGGGCCAGTGCTGGACCGCGAGCTCTGCGCCCCCGTACCAGTGTGAGCCGTTGTAGGACATGGCGTGCTCCACAGAACGGCCCTCCTCCAGCTCCTCCCAACGCACACGGTAGCACATCACTGTGTCCTTGGGCATGACAGTCTGAACAAAGAAATTTAGTTTCCCCGTTTCCGACTGGTCACAGCGAAGTATTCCACCCTCTTTGTTGCAAGAGTCCAGATCAAGAGATCCCGACCTAAGAAATAACACATATGACCATGGCGAACATATAAGCTTACTCAAGACTGTGTAGTCATACAATTAATGATTACTTTCACAATATTAACACACACAAGTCACACTGCACAAACCTGAAAAACATTCTGAAGATAATGTTGGAATCTTGGTTGCGGATAATGAAGCCATCCTTCTTCAGTTCCAGTAGTTCCGTTTTAAGAATCTCAGCTCGGCGCAAGGAGGCACTGTAGTAGCACCATGCCACTATGGCTGCCATTATCAGCACAACGCCCAGGATAGTGGCAAAGATCATTGGACGGCCTTGGCGCCCCCATTTCTTTTGCTTAGGGGGCCTAATGAAGTGACCAGGGTACAGATCACCTACCGTTCCCTGCACTATTTGATACATAATGAGGACAAGCCCAATATCGCTACATTAAAAAAAAATGAATCTAAGAGAATGTCGAATTGGTGAGTGAAGAGCCCATTGGGCAGTAAGACGTTGCTTGATTGCTGGATCGAGTGTAAAACAAAAAAAGAGATGATCAAATCTGTTCAGTTTCTTGTTCTTCAGTTTCTTAAAAGACTTGTGGCCCCTCTGAAAAAAAAAACGAATTAGTCAGTCAGTCATTCTAAATGTTGTAACAAACAAGTTCAATTACAACTGGACTCATATTGGTCATCAGACTAAAATGAGTTGGCACAATTCCATTGGTAGTCTGTCAGACTGAATTTGCTAAATCTAAATAAGATGAATAGTATGACGCATCATAGAGTGCCATCACCAGCAAGTGTGAAACTGCTCCAGTGAGACCAAGGAATGAGAATTTATAGACTTTGAATCTAAATTTGCCTAAATTAGCAAGTACAAAACTACCACGGTGCAGAATAGCAGTTTACACTTCACAGCAATATAATCTGTGGCCTCCATAATCTAGACTAGTCTAGACTTTTACAGCCAAAAGGCATCAGGGGCACATTTTCAGGACCTTCATCATTATGTTTGGGCCAGACAGCTACTTCATGGCAATTGTAAGTTTGGCTAAGTATATGTCTCTCAGCACCACCAGGAAACAGCACTGTAACCTTCTGTAACACAAGCAGTCTGGGGAAGAACTGACAAATTCTAGCAGAATTTTTTTTAAATCCTGAATTTGATTGCTGGCATTTTTTATTTAGCCCCATGTATGCATGCCCTTCTAAAAACATTGTTTCAGAACCACTTTACTTTCTTTCTGAAATACAAAACGCTATGCATAGTACACTAGAGGGAGTAAGTTAACACCTAATGCATGTAAATCACACGCTTTTAGAAAATGAAAATATAAAGTTAAAAAATATAAAGTTTTGCTTTTAGGCTGAGTGTTGGTGTTTTCCATGAAGGATTGGGCAACAATGCATTCAGAGATGCCCGGATGCCCAAAGTAAAAATTGTTAGGATTTTGGCTGTTTCTCCCTAACGTTGGAGTCGAGTTGTATTTTTGACAAAGTAGCTATGCTGTTCCACAAAACGACGTTAACGTTACATGGCCTAACGTTACACGTTCACCTGGCGAGATGATAAAGACGAGACCACTTTTGAAAATTTCTCAACAAACAAATTAACACCCCTCAACAAAAGATTCTTGGATAGTGTATTCTCGTGCAATCGGGCACGACCTGTGGCCTGTCGTAAACAAGCAAACAACGGGGTCTAACATACAGTGCTCAGATGTAATCAATATCAACATCGATTAACGCAGTAGTTGTGACGAGTGGTGGGTATTTTTTTTAAAGTGCTCGCAAAATGGAAAATATGTAAGTGTACTCTAGTTAACCAATTTTCTCTGAAACGTTAGCCCACTCTCACTAAAACTCGTTAACTAAAGTTAACGTTAGTTGAGACTGCTCACAACAACACAGGAACAAGGACAATGCCTTTGTAATGAATCATTTATCTTATCCGTCGTTGTTATACAAACACAACAAAAAGAACAACTTAATGACACTATATTTACATTCAGACAATCAACAGATTTACCACTTACCCAAACCAGAAGTCCCAAACCTTAATTTTCTACGGGGGACAGCCTATGATGGCAACTCAGAAAATGATCACGTGTCACACACATAAGGCGGTGCTTCGAACACTGATCGCCAGAGAACCAGGACCAGATTTTTGAAGAGAGGAAACTCATTCAGCAAGCACAAAGTAGCCTAAAGCATAACTGATTGAATGGTGAGAGCAGACTAAGGCTAACTGTCAGACCTATGCAGATAATAAAAGCAACTTGTTGAGACTAAAAACCTCATTCGATTGATTGAGTGAGAAATCTATATATCTTGTTCATATATCATCATATGGGTCTTTTTCAGTCATATGATGGGCTCTGGGTTGCCCCCAAATGCCCAGCAATCAGTTGGGCCTGAGGACAACCTCAGCCCAGTAGGACTGTGAAATTCAGATGTGTTAGCAGCCATTTAGGACTGAAGAGGGTGACTTACAGGCCACTGGACGCAATGGTACAGAGTTTCAGATTCCTTTACTGAACAGATCATTTATGCAGTGTCGTTCTCGCTTTGTAAATAAATATAAGGCATCCATTTAGCTTTGCGTAAAATCCCTGCTACACCTCTGGAGAATAATTTGGATAACTACACATTCAAAGTAGATTGAAATTCACTAGGTGGCAGCCTTGATTCTTCTTGCACGCTTTTCAGTCAATCCGTCTGATGACGCAGACCTACTTTAGCCTACATTACCAGTATGACATAATCATTATCCAGGATACAAAAGAACCGATATGTATAACATTTACGCATAATGACCATGATTATTATATTTTTGTATCATGACACTAGCCGGTCTGATGGGCCGAGAGGTTACCCCACAGCATATTTAAGTTAGGTACCCACCTATAGGCTATTTGCCTTGAAGCTGGCCTCTGAGAGAGCAAGTTATGGCAATTTGTTCCACAACTTTTCACCACTTTCACAATATAGTCTTTAGTTAAGGCTACTGCAGGGCAGGGATAGGCCTACATTATTTCTTATAGAATTTGACTGCATGCACTGATGAACTTAAAATGGGTTGTCATGACAATAACACAAGAAAAACTAGCAAGTTGATGATGCACAGGGAAGGCTGCACACAAAGCTGACATCTACTGTTGGAAAGAATTTTAATAAAAACAAATCGATTAAATCATACATGTAAGTGGATATTTCAATCAAATAGTAGTCCAGGGATTTACCTGTTGTCATGGAGTCTTGAAAATAGATGATGAATGCTGACAATATAACCTTTTTCACTATAATTGTACCTTGAAAATGGAATACATATCTCTTAAAAAATCCTAGACTCCATAAGTGGAGTTCAGAAACAAAAATGCTTCAGTGATCATATTTTTAAAAATAAAACATGTTGTCGCAATTATATAAAAACAGTGTAAAATTTACACTCTTCCGAGAATAAACACATAAACAGACATCATCCTCTTTTCAGTTTATGAGATGTATCTCTCACCAGACAAATATCTCTAAATAAATACATTTGCTCATGTAACTTTTTCCATTTGAGTAAGTAATTGGGAATTTTGAAAGTAAACATCAAAACAATGTTTAGTCGCCATCAAACAATGCTCTACCCACTGACATGATAGGGAGCCACAATAACACTGCACTAAACCAGCAGTTCAACCCTCTTTGTGAATATCCTATGATCTGATTTTCAGCTACAGCACAATTTCTATCACACAGTACTTGCTGGGGAAGGACTATACCTTTCTGCCTAGCCATGCAAGACTAGACTGTTCATATTGACATTGCTCACTACTCTATGTAAAAGTGGTTTAAGCTTATCCCTCCAGTCTGTGACAGCAATCCAGTCACTGCACGCAAACAAACCATCGCTGACACAGACACACATCTGCCTTCCAGCGCGTCGCATTTGCTTCACTCAGTACTCGATCTCGTTGAAGTTTTCTGAGAAACCGGAGTACGGGATACTGTCCCCTGCATCTGCTGAAGAAACAGAGCATACAAACACTTCAGCACAGGACACGGGCCTAAGTCATCCATTCATCACACCTGTGGCATGGCAGATTCAGCGTGAGTGCAGTTTTTAAATTACTGCAAAGCCACTAACACTTTCTGAACAGTAAGTGCTGGGCACAATCGTAACATTTTGTTCTGATGTAAACCGCAGCCCTAGTGTTCGTCGGGGAAAGGGCTATAGATGTGGGGGCACAGGGCAGTAGGAGACCCAGAAGCTGACAAGGATAAACCCCCGCCCACACCCAAAAAATCCTGTTGTCAGCACCACTTTTTTTCATACACACACATATCAGACCTGTCTCTCACCACAGCAGTAGTCCTCCTTTGGGAGCAGTGCAAACACACATACACACACACAAGCTCCGCAGAGCAGCTACTCTGGGACTGCGGAGAGGATACCGTTGCCTCGCTGCCCACGAATGAAGTTACTGTATTGAGCTGCTCCCCTGTGAATGGATGAGTCTTTGGGTCGCAACCTGTGCTTAGCTCAGATTTTTGGCCCCCAGATCAAAGAGGGGAAGTGGGATACTGTTTACGATTTGATACGGTTTGTGATTTGTTTGTTTGTTTGTTTCTGTCTTATACCTTTGCATGGTCCTCTTTTAAATTCGATGTCATCAATGGCAATGTCACTCCTTATTGAAGAGCCCCGAATGGCTTCAAAGATAATCTGCCCCAGAAAAAAGATAGAAAAGAAAAAGAGACACACCAGATGATTGAGTTTCCTTCTGTTTAAACAGTAACATCTGTTCGAGAAATTAGAGACACATGTATTTCATCACAAACTAGCTTCTATCCTGTGTAATTACAGCCCCTGGAGTACTGGTCAACCTCTGATTTCTCTGGAAAACTTCACATACAGGCCAAAAAACCTGTTTTGTCATATTTCCATGTGAGACATTGCTTGGACCTTAAGTATTTTCTCACGGCACACAGGCAAAAGCATTAGAGGTAAGAGCGGCGTGCTGATTTTACCTGGTGTTTAGTGTAACACTCGTAGTCAATCATCGCCCTCATCCAGGAGATGCTCTGCTCTCCTTGTCGTCGCCAGAGCAAGGAGTCATGGTGGCGGATGTCACGGTGACGGATGTCACGGTGACGGTTGTCATGGCGCCGCAGGAACAAGCTGAGCACGCCGGTGCCGGAGCCATACATGTGGTAGTAGAACACCAGACACTGAGGGCTGTCTGCACCCCTCATCTCAGTGGTCAGCAGCCTGGTGGAATGGCCAGGCAACATGTGGGAGGCCTCGATATACATGTAGTACCCTTGAAAACAGACACCAAATGGCCTCAGTGCACATGTAGTACACTACAAAATGGGCTGAGAGAGAGAATTTTGGTTGCCACTGTCATGTTATTCTTGTCTGAATGCACCCTAGCCCTGAACACTCACAGACTTAACTATCCAGTTAACAGTTAAGTCTTTAGGGGTTTAGGGCTTTTAGACTCCAGTCTTTTTTAGGACATCTGCTGTGATTGGGACGATGAGAGCACTGGGAAAACTGCTAACAGGCCAGTGGCTGTGTTTAAATTACCAGAAGTCAGTGAGTCACTATCTGTTGGGAAATTTGACGTCTACGTTAGGACTTGGAGGAAATAAGGTGAATTGGCCGACATAAACATTTTGCAGCAAACCAGTCATAGCTAATTTTAGTTTAGTTCTCCACAGTCAGTCTACGCCTCTTATTACCTGATATATCAAATATCTTTGATATGCAAAATATTTAACACTAGAACAGAATTACAGAATGAGTTTTCTGAAATAAAACCCAAAAAACCTGAACAAACCTTAGTTAACAGCAGAAGGATGGCCTCCAGCTCTGATAGCTCAGAGAAATATCAAACCAAGAGACCTGGAATGGGAGGGTTGTTGACTCACCTACCCCTAAGGTGTGGTCCCCCTTGGGCCCAGTGTAGGAGGTGGGGGTCTGACCACGGATCCGCAGCCAGCCGCCCCTGTGCGGCCTCTTCTCCTGCGTGTAGCCGCAGTCGCCCTGCTCAAAGTTGCACTGGCCAGGGGTCGGCCTCAGCGGCCCTGGGAAGCCAAACCAGAACACAGGGCCTGACTTTAGCCTCCAGCTGCACCCGTCCCACAGTATCCCACAAGTGTTTCTTCTATTTTCCACATTTCCATGACAAAAATGACAGAGCACATCAGAGATAAGCGGCAGGATTTCAGTGACTTCATTTTGTCTCGGGCGCTCTGACGCCCTCCAGCTGTAAACTCATTTTCTGCGAGCGTGTTCATCATCCTGTGTCATCAGGGATTTACAGGGTTGTCTTGGCTGCTCATCAGCCCTTTTTTTAAGAAAAAGGTGGAATGTCATCATAGCAGAGAAATACAGACAGTTTTGGGAATACCCTCTCAGAGTTTTCAGCTGAACACCCCCTATTTCACCACTACAGTCAATTTTTCAATTGTGATAAAGTCCTGCTGATGTTTTGGTGACTGAAACTGCAACTGTCCTTCTCTTTTTTTGTCTGCTCTGGCATGTGGTGTGCTGAACATTGGGTGTTTCAAACAGCTTTTGCTCCTCACCACAGCCAGTGCAGAGGAAAATGGATGTTTTCCATAGTGGTTGCCTCTTTAAATAGCCACTCAGACCAAACCTACAGACATTCTCAACCCAACCCTCATTTACTCTAACTCTTTAGTCACTCCCTTCATTGTCATCCTCCACCTCTGCCAGTCTAGAGTATACCGTATTGTACAGTATTTATGTATTAAACATATATATATATGGTCAAGCAAGGCAGATTTTTTTGGCTTCTGAATGTTAGTGCGCTTTGGAGTTTTGAGAGCACTAGAAGGAATCTGTCTCGGTAGCGTTCTATGTGATACCTCAGCCATGGAGAACATAAAAGCTGCTGACTGAATATTAATAAAATGCCTAATTTGAAACATCTGACTCTCTCCACGCTGGCTACTTTTAAATGCAGCTGCCACTGAAGGATCTATTTTTATTAACTGTTACTTGCTGCTGCTTCGCCGTCCTAGTTAACCCTTGTGTGGTTGTGTGGCTGGAGATTTTTGCTTCTAAATTTAACCTTTTTCCAGCTGTGAAGAGTTTAGAGAAAAGCATGAAGTATGTATACCTCTGACTATTTTGAAAATACACAGAAATGCAGTTTTTTTGCTGTTAAAGTTAAGGTAAAGTACATTATCTCCATTTCATAGTGCAACAGCAGCTCTGAAGCTTTTTTTTAACTTGTACCAATATAGCTCACCAGCTGTGACATGGCAGTCTCCAATTGTCACTGTGATGTCATCGAGAGACACCAAGCCGCAGTCCCAGAAGTTCCGACAGATGGTAACAAACACCATCTGAGAGGCGACAGGGACAAACAAGTCAAGTCTTGTCAGAATACTTTTTAGCACATATCAAAGGTCTACTGGGACACTTGAACTCAGACATTTAAAGTAAATGTTGGCATAGCCTACTGAATGTCTACCAGTAAAAAGATGTCACTGCATGGCATAGACTATTTATACTGCTTAGACACTTCCATTCATTTAAATGAGGGTGCTCATGACACCATTTAGTGAGCCGTATAAACCCTCATGTACATGATACAGTGAAAGTCAAATAATTCCATGTGTGACAACACATATTGAAAGTTAAAAATGAGTAGATTGCCACTGATGAACTCGGGTGATGTGGCCAAGCTAAACGCTGGGAAGGATTAAACACATGTAGTATGTCACATTCGCATACAGTACTACTCACTATACAAACACAATATATGATTGTTAATGTAGCAACAATGTAATACTCATAAAGATTTAAAAGTGTTAACTTCTACAGGATACTGTATGTCTCTGCACAGTTCAGAGAGGCAGGGCTCAATTGGAAGTCAATGAGATCCATCCCTACCTTGGTGGGCATGGGCTTCTGGAAGGTGATGTCCACTTCTGTCCAGACATCTCTGGAGCTCTCCGTCACCGTCCAGATCTTCTCCTGGGCCACGTTGTTCTCGTCATAGATGTAGAGTGCCAGGGCGTTGTCTATCTTCATGAAGCCATGCAAGGCATAGTAGAACCTGAGACAATATTTGTGATTCCCCGGCAGGATGGGCCCGTGGAGCCGGCCCACATAGCCCGGCCGAGAGGTGAAGCGAGTGTTTGCCAGGAGGAAATTGCCTGCATGCAGCAAAAGAGAAGTTATTACAGCGTGTGTGACATTTAGGGCTACTTTTTTTCCCAGCTTTATTGGCTCTTTGAAAGAATCGTAACATTGTGAAGATAAATGGGCTGCATTTATATAGCGCTTTTCTACTCCTACGAGCACTCAAAGCGCTTTACAAGGTATGTTTCTCATTCACCCATTCACACACCAGTGGCAGAGGCTACCACGCAAGGTCCCATCCCACCACCGGGAGCAGTTGGGGTTCAGTATCTTGCTCAAAGATACTTTGATGGGGTCAGATGGAGTGGGGCAACCCTTAGTTTGCCAAATGGCACCTCTACCACCTGAGGCAACATCGCCCCATAGCTACAAAGCATATTTTGACACATCTCAACTTCATCTCAAGAACAACAACGCAAGCTTCTGCACACTGTCCTCATTTGCAGTTTGAGTTGAGATGCTCTAACACATCTCAACTCAACTAATCTTAGTTGTTTTTTTTTTGTTATTGCAGTGCTCATCCCGACAGAGAAGGTGACATCCATATATTTAATACACTGTTACTTCAATGTCTGCCATTTCCTTTCAGATCACTGAAACAGAGACACACTTTTGAGAGCCTTTTAAAAACTCAGTAAGTATTCTCATTACTCACAGCTTAATTTATATTAATTATCAATGTGCATTCATTCTGCATTGCACTGACTCATGAAAGTAAACTCTGTAATCTAGCCTTGGCTGGTACCATTCCCAGACTAACACGGTCTGAGGAAATCCATTAATAAGCACATTAAAAATATCTGCTATCAGTTTATCCACTATAATATGAATTTATTATAAAGATTACAAAAGCTGAGCTAACATCCGCATTAGAAGTAAAGGGTTGTCGGACCACATAAAACACAGCACATTGCATTCCATGCTCTATTTTTATCTGAGGAAACAATAAGAGGACTTGTTCTATTTTTAACCAGGAATGATTGTGACAATTTTCACCAAACACTGGTGTTATTGAGAGGCCAAGGAGGAAACGGTAGAGTGCTTTGAGATTGGAGCATGTAAGTTACCATAATAAGGTGTGTTTCCCTTTTCTTCCAACTCATAGAAAGGTGTGTTCCCCATACGTTCCCACTTTCTCCTTAGAGTTACCTGTAGTCTAAGTATCTGTAGCCTTGTTGCCTCACGTGGCCACAAGTGCCGTCTGTCGGAATTAGAAATAAAGAATCTGATGCAACATAAACCAAATAGTGAAACAGCAGCCAACACTAATTGATGATGCTTAAGCTTTGTTTAACTGGATCTCCGTCTGTTAGTGTTAGCAGCCCGTTTCTAAATTCAGTCTACAATGTAGTAAATGCTGTGGTTTGAATATCTCCTGACAGCACTCAGCAGCCTAGAAGAAAAGTGTTATGGGCTGACTAACTTTAAGGTTCTCTGCACAATTCTTTTGTTTCTCACCTGTTCCAGTGGTGTGATCTCCAACCCTGTACACATTTGGCTTCACAGAGACCCTGTTCCACACAGAACCACCGTCACGTTCCTGGTGATACTCACAGAAGCCCTCCTCAAAGTCACAGTTGGCAATGGAAGGGTCAAAGTTGGGCTCTGGAAGACAACGGAGCAAGGCTGTCTGAGGCCAATAATGTAACCGGAGTCATGAAAAAAAACGTATGAAACTGGACTTCAATAAAATAAAGGGCAGTCTTTGAAAAGCGTTCAAGCTTCACATCTGTTTGTGAGTTTTTTTTTCTCATTGAAAGTCTGTCTGCCAGGTTTTCTAATATTGGGAAATGGAGGACTATTTATTTGGTATTATGATCAAAAAACTGATCAAAGGCCAGTTCCTCTCTTGGGTTTCAAAATTAATTTCCACCAAAGAAACCATGATAATACAGTCTGCAGAGATACCAAGAAGAAGCACTTCTGACCTGTTTCTGAGTTGCAGAACTCGGGAGAGAAGGCAATGTCGTCGATGGCAACAAACCCTCCACGCGGACTGTTGAAAGCTACCTCAAACACCACCTTACAACAGACAGATAAATACTAGTTATTATATTTAGCTCACTCATTTAACATGGTACATTCAAAGACATGTTAAATATACCTTAACCTCTTAAACTGACTGTAATATGGGGGTTTTACCACATCACAGAAAATGAAAACAAAACGTTCAAAAAAAAAGTGCCAAAAGTAAAAAAAAAATGAAGAGTCTAATTATTACATTGTTACATTGTTACATGGCTGTTCAATCAACATGCTGAAGTAGCACTGAAATAAAAGAATAGTTACGGAGTATTGTTACACCTGCTTTCACTTTGCATTTTCTTTTACCATGTTTGAAGCTTGCTGACTTAAGACATGGAAACATGTGGAAGATCACAGACATAAGAAATTATGTGTCAAAGCAGACCTCTGGCCTCTTCCCACCCTACCCCCACCCCTCACACACACACACACACACACTCACACGTACACACACACACTTATTTACACCTTCACTTACGCCAGCTGCAAGAGCTCATGAAGAGCAGCCGCCAGCCAAGCCTGGACTGTATGTTTACACAAGTCCAGCAATCCATCCTCAGTAAGAGCCTCGGCACAACAACAACCGGGGCCACTTAACTCGCTGATAAACAACAACCCTACCGGCCCTTGCATCTTTATCTGCAAAATGGGCTACTCTGCGGAAGATTTTCTGTGGCTATGGCAGATTTGCACTGTTTTACAGTGACATCAGATAATGTTAAGCAACCTGGGAAAATGTTGTACTTCACAGTCTTACCAATTAATTCAAATGATCTAAACGGGCTTGAGCATGAAAATCTATGAGAGGAGGAGGAGAGCAGATGACACAGTTAACTTAAAACAGTTTTCTTTCAGTTGCCTCTGTATGTGTATGTGTGAGTGTATGTGTGAGTGTGTGTGCATATGTGAGTGTGTGTGAGTGTGTACTGTATGTCTATGTTCTACATATGTGTTGTGTGATATGTACTACATATCCCGTGTGTGTGTGTGTGTGTGTGTGTGTGTGTGTTTCCATGACTGAGGCTAGTTGAGTGACTAATGGCCAAGCGCTGTCTCTGCACTAGAGTCTCCTGGCCACAATGGCTGGGTTTAATTAGGAGAGGAGAGATAAAAGACCCAGGGTGGGAGAAGCTCTGGAAACATTTAGCCCTGTAGACAAACAAGGAGAAAGGAGGAAAAAAGTAAAGGGGATTCAAGTGGCTCCGTCCCAGTAATCCCTCGGCCCGTTGTCTAAACACAGAGCGAAATCAAGAGACGTTATCACATTATCACACTATCACACACAAGCGGCTTTTTGAGAGGGAGGACGTTGCGCTGACTCAGATGTATTAGTCGCTTACGTGCATTTGGGCAGTAACGTAGGCTACTGCAGTATAGCATAGATCTCAGATAGATATACAGCTCCCCATTCCCACCCCCTTCACCTACACCTATACCCACACCCACACCTATCCATCCACCACACAATGACCTCGGACTGACCTCTAAGGGGTGTGGAGCCTTAATGTCCACCTGCTCCAGCCTCCAGTTGTTGGTGGCGTAGACGTCAGGCCTCCACAGCTCCTCATAGTGGCCCAGCTCGTCCCGGGTGAGGAGGGAGAAGTAGTTGCCCCGGGCCTGGTTTCTCTGGTAGTAGAAGGACAGGCAACCAGACAAAGGAGTGGTCGTCATGGGCGAGAGCAGCTTGGCCACCTCCTGGAACTTCTTGGCATAAACTGAGTCCACATACATGTAGTGTCCTATCCAAAGATAAAAAGCAAAGCTAATAAATAACAGACAAATAACAAAGCAGAGACGAACAGGTCAAAAGTTCCACGGAGGGAAAATGCAGGAAACTGAAGGTCTATTGTTTGGCAAAATGCCACCCACGTTTCTTGCACCCCTACGTATTAAAAATATAAAAGGAAAGCCTTTAGCTGTGGCGCCATACACACACAATACCTCTTTCATTGTTCATGGTGTGGTCATCTGGCAAACTGGACTGGGGGTCACGCGCAAGGCTCCCGCCCACATACCAATTCACATTGGGGTTCCACTGGTTACTGTAGCCGCACAAGTGGTGCTCCTCAAAATCACACTCTTGGAGAGGAAGAGCCGTTAGTTATTTCCTGTACGCAAGTAGTGGTAAGCACACACTCTTTCATAGCAAATACGCCAGGATACTGCATTCATTCTTCAAACAGAACAGCATATTGTATGAATGATCGGTCACTTCAAACATGAAAAGATCCAGAATGAAGAGAGGTTGAAATAGCACACTGACCTATACAGTATCCCGGGACTATGTGGATTTCAAAGATGGCGACACTATTGCCTGGTTCTTTCCCAGGACGTCCTTCCATTAGTAGCTTAAAAAGGCAACACACACAAAAAGAGAGAGAGACAGAAAGACAGAAAGAGAGAGAGAGAGAGAGAGAGAGAGAGAGAGAGAGAGAATGTGAATAGGGGGTCAAAATTAAGTGAAAAGCAACTTTAGTATGGAAGGAAACCCAGAAACGTATGTAGGCCATAGCGCTCAACTAAAATGAAAGACATTAGCACAGACTTAATCAGTTCTAAATTACTTCATTCATTAGGTCTCTTACCTAATGTCTCTCTTTCTGCACTTTCACGCCACATACCATGCAACAGACCATGACCAGACACATTTAGTGCAAATGACAGTGGGGAGCTTTTACTTTATGGGGCTCATTTCCACAGCTAAGGAAACAATTTATGCCTTACTTCACTCCTGAAATAGTTGTCATAAACAAATTGTCCAATATACACACTAGAAACCTCTATGCTATTGATGGAGCACATAAAAAGATTTCTTCTTCATCATAATTCATCAGCACTGTATTTCCTGCCTTCAATTTACAGTATGTCATTTTTTGCATCAGATTTTCCAGTTTTCACCCCTGTGCTTGGAGCTGCATCAATCCATATGCATAATGTCATATTTTCTTCTACTGTATGATTAGAAGGGAGGGATCTCATCCTCAAGCACCCATTTTCACTCACTCACTCGCACATGCCAGCCAGTCACACCCTGTCTGGGCTGCACATGTTTTTGTTCCACTGTCTGCAGGATTGGATACCTGGTACGGCTTAGACATGTTGCGCATGTCGATGCTGGCGATGAGCCAGCTGTCGGAGGTCTTCTCCGACGTCCAGAGCGTGTAGTCGAAGTTCTCGCCGCCGGGCCGCAGGTGGAGCTGAAGTGAGCCTTTGCCTGTGATCTGATAGACCATCCTCAGGCAGCTCCAGTCCAGCAGCTCCAGCTCGGGGCTCACCAGCACGGCCTTGTCCTTCGAACCCATGAGGGACACATCAGCAGTGATGAAGCGACCTGGACAGAGAGAGAGAAAGAGAGACAGACAGACAAAGAGAGAGAGAGAGAGAGAGAGAGAGAGAGAGAGAGAGAGAGAGAGAATATTTCCTTCCATTGGGGTATGTGTTGTCGTTCAACATTGAACCCTGACACTTCAAGCCATCAACTCACCAACAGTCTGCACATTAATCACGTTCAAAACAGAAACATCAAGTACAAAGTCAATTGGATTTTTATGTATTATGACCATGTGTTGCACATAATGAGAAACTTTTGTTCTTTCATTTGTCACACAACAGGAATGAAACAATTCTCTTTTTTAGAAGCAGCTGCTGAGGTCATCGTCATTGATGTTTTGACCTAAGAGGCCTGACTCATTAAAATAAAGTCAAACAGAGCCAGACAGTTATTTGATGGCGTGATACATGGATGTCAGGGAACAGGTGTGAATTTCCCCTCACACTGTGGTTTATATACTCAGTGGAGAGAATGAATCAACCACTGTGTCTCGTCTGCAGATTACAGTGGCATCTTGGAGCTGCAAGAAGCATAAGTTGCATGGAAATTCTCCCTTCCCTGCCAAGAGACAGTGTGCAAAAGCAGGAACAGATTCCACCATTATGCAGGTCCTTATTAATCAATGTGTGCTAAAATAAATAAATCAGCCTTATCAGCTTGGAAGCAAAGACTTTGTTAGGAAAAACGACACTTTCCAAAATCCATCCTGGCTTTCAATAAACAAACAAATCTGTATGTTATTGCAATACTACTAGGTTTTATTGCCTTCTACGGTACAGGCAGATGTCCTAAAGGTTAAAATGATTCCTTCCAGATGCCGGAGAGGGCTATTGTTGATTATCTCTGACCTGCATTTCAAAACCCTCTTCTCTGTGAATTCTGTTATCAATATCTGAATTATAACTAACATGCCCAATAAACCCTGTCCGCCTAACTAACAGGACCTCTCCAGTATGGAAACCATAAACTGTGCACTTCATGTCTAAGACGGTAGGTACTGTAGAGTGGGTCCAGACATAATACGTGAATAATATGCAGGTGGTAATACCATTAGCACATGCTGTGCGTTATCTCTTGCATGTGTTGAATGGTTGAAAGCACAGATCCTTTGTAGATTAAAGTTGTAACAGTGAAAGAGAAATGCAGTCATATTTCCCTGAAGAACTATAGACCATAGGCAACGTCTGATATCTGACCCCACTCAAATGGTACCGTATGGCTGGACAATCACGGCTACTGTGACAGATTTTAATTGCCCAGTAGGCCACTTACTCAACCCACTGTGCACCTCAGAGGACACGGCCAAGGAGTGAGAACACAAGTCTGTAGAAAGTCTGGTTTTCCTCCAGGAAATGCTTACAAATCATTTTTTTTGCAGATGTTGGAAAAGTTCTGATGAGAAACTGCGCTAGTATGGGAGTAGTTGTTAACCCATGCACTGTCCTTGTCTTTGATCTGACACTCAAGCACAGCTTTGAATGTGCACTCATCTGCTGATTCATTGAGAAGACCACTCTCTTGTTCTTGTGCACAATGTTTGTTTCCTGTGCAATATCTCTTAACTGCATCCTCTAGAAAAACAAAACAAAAAAAAAAAAAAACACAAGAAGCCTTTGGGATCCTCATCTCAAGGTTTCCAGCATTGGATCTAGTGTTGTCCTGGTAACCAAACAGTAAACATAGACATGACCCAGTCGTGGTTTTTATGGTTCTATTTATCGACCCACTGGGGAAGCACACTGTGACCGCTGACATGGAGAGGGTTGTGTCAGGGTGAGTGGTGAGCACCTTGGCAGCGTTGCGCATGACACAAGAATGCCCCACATTTTAATGTTTCCTCTAGTATGCTTTGTTCCACAGCTCTTCTATTTATTTGTACGATTATTAAGTAATTCATTTGTTTATAAAGTTTTTTATTTTTACAAAATTACAATGTTATCCAATACCTTGGCTCCTTAGTTCTGAAGCGGGTTATTGGAGTATAAGACAAGAAGGTTTGGCATATGGCAACTCTTCAGAAACTCCATGATAACCACATCTTATTTTTAGCCGTGTAACATAAACATAAAAAAAGATTATGAAATGGGTTGCTGTTTTTCGATGCATCTGGAGAAGGACTTGGCAGCCTCACACTGGACCTCTCCAGCTATGAGTAACAAGCAGCAGACAGTAACAAGGTGGGTGAATACTCTACTAAGAGAATGCATCACACTAAAAACTTACTTACCTGTGTGAGTGTACTGAACTCATCTCAGAGTGTACTGAACTCAGATCTCATCTGTTTACACATCAGACCAAACAATGCACCAACACAACAATTTAGGGAGCAAGCCAGGGCTTCAGATCAAACCCAATGAACAGTTAAGTAGCCTACTGGAAAAACGTCTTGCTTAGGAACCTGTCATAATCAGATATGACAGAGGATTACCAGAATGCCTGTGAAGGCATAAAACAAAATGTGATTGCAACCACAGGTTGCTGTTTGCATTATTTTGCACTGGGATGTTTACATTATTGTCATAAATGATGGGCATTTTATATAGCCAAACCATGGCAATTTAGTATATAGTATGTAAACAGCTGGCAGATAGGCTATCTTAACAAAGCAACTGAGTAACGAAGAACGAACGCAGAACTAATGAATGCATGAATGAATGAATGAATGAATGAATGAAAAATAGACGAATGCAAATTAAAAAAAAAAAACAAAATAGTCAACATTTGCACAAACAATTAAGCAAAGTCTGTTAAATGTTTTACTATACCTTCTTCATTGACTGTCCATGTAGCATACTTTGGATCTGATGTATATCCACAAGTGCTGAACTCGAAGGTACAGGAACCGGGAAGGAGCAACTGCTGCTGAGCCCTGACCAAAGTTAGAACTGCATGGGAAAGTTTGCAGAATTGTACAGAAGGCAAATAGAATGGTTAAACTCCATTCCCGAGAGCGAATCAGTTCATTAGAACAACTCAAGTGAAGACACTTAAATATAGCCTACGCTTCTAGCAAGCGCACAACAAAAAAGAGATACGAATAGCCTACACTATCATTTAAATAAATTATTTAGAAAGTCATAGCGATAAATCATAACACAAAAAAACTGAACAATGTAAACTAATTTAGTGGCAGCTGTATACTCAGATAACGTTACTTAGCCCACCGAATAAAGTCAGTATATGGGGAGTGAACATGGCCAAGCTGTGGAAAATCCGACTAGGCTACTAAGCTGCAGTTCTTGCGTCGTTGAAGAAGTCTCTTCAGACCACAATTCGGCAAGAGACGGTCTGTGCAGTAATGCCGTTAAGTTTAGACTTCTCTACATGGTGTAATCATGAGACTGCATAGCGGGCTCCTCACATGAGAAAAGAGGGAGGATTCCTTTGCTGCAAATGCATAACAGGTTGGGATGGCCACTTAGCCTCTGGGGGAGACAAGTCCTCATTTGTGCACGTCACAACCAAGTGGTCCTGCTTTGGATAAGGCTGCTTTGGTAAGGCAACACGCATTACACCGCCATAGCCGACACATTTTATTCCAACAATATTAACTCTAAATCTACTCTGCGTTAAATAGAACAACTATCCACGCCATATTTTACAACTTAATTTTTGCTAACAATTTAAGTTGTAAAGCTACGCAGAGCTAGACCATTACCATTTATGCTTCAGTTAGGATGTGTAGACGTTTTACCCTGATGGAGTATTTGTTTGCTCCAACAAGGTAGAGGAAAGTTCAGGGGTTACCACAACTTGCCTTAAAGATAAACCTCTTAAATACTTCTGGGTGCAGCAGCCGTGGTAAAAGCATGCAGTCATGGAGGAGGCAAAAAAAATCAACTTTCCTCCCTTGGTCTTTAGACAGTGTGCATGGACCACACCGCATGTGTCTTAACATTTCATTTCCTGGGTACAAGTATGCGTGTCGCAGGAGACACTAGCCTTGCTCTTGCAGCTACGCATTGAAAACGTTCCAAAAAATAACCATTTGAATGAGCTCATGGAACAAACCAAAGCATGCTTTTACAAGTGTAAACTGAACTGAGCACTCTGTTGAGTTTGAAGTTGGAACCCTCAGAATCACTATTAAGGCTAGGTGTCATCCTGAGAAAACCCAGGGTTGAAAGCTTTATAAAGGCAGCTTCTTTTGGAAAGAGAGTTCTTCAGATGAGCAGCTGAAGCCATAATAATTAACTGGATCCACACAGACCTACAGTGTACTATAAAATATGATTACTTACGGTAATATATTTAACCAAATCTCAAACCCACAATGGCATTGCACAAATTGCTTTTTTATTTTGGGCATGTTTTGTGTTTACAGATGGAGTGTCTGCAAGAGGCTTTTTAAGTTCCCCCAAACAGCTCTTGTGTAACGTGATAAAAAATACATCTGCAAGATTTTTTTGATAATCAGTTCAACAACAGCTTTAAACTGTTAGGAACCAACTTTTTGCCAGTAAGTCAATGTCATTCATTTTGCAATGCAAATGCTCAATTTCTTTATAATATTCATGGACTATCTGCTCTTAAATAATTCTGGACATCTATTGGTTTGGTACATTTATTTAGTCAGACTTTCAGTATTGAAACAGTCAGTATTGTCGGAAAAGTTGGTAACCAATTTAAATATTGTTTTGTGAAGTACAGTAGCGAAATTACAAACACACAGTGATATACTGTTATGGATCCTCTTTGATTTGTTTGCATTTCTTCTTTTTTTTTTTTTTAGCTTTCCAACAAGATAGGTCATTGAGCAAACAAGAGACCATTTAAATAAAACTGAGATGATGTGACGTGACACTGATGATGTGACGTGACAGTCAATTAACTCTAATTATTCTATTTGGATTTCTTTTTCTACATTTGAAATTCATTTTCTCAACACACAACCAACTGAGAAACAATGGTTTTAGTGAAGGGTAAGGCTCACCCATGGGTTAAGCCTAATGTATGGGTTTGGTGACCTCTGAGTTCTCTGACACAAACACATAGTCACGTTTGGGCTACACTGGTTGCCACAGCAAGCGAGAAGACATATTCCCCTAATGGACCACACTTTGGTCGTCAGCACTTTTCCCTCCTATGACTTCTCATCATCGAATGTAAACATGCCAGAGGGGCACAGCACAGCTGGTGCTATCACATGTGTTGTTGTGATGACTGTGAAGGGCAGAATCTCCCCTCTCAGCACCAGGGGCCTCGGTCGACTATCTTGCTCATCTTGGCATGGAATACTGCCAGTCCTGGAATAGTGGAATGCAGACTGGAATACTGTCAATCAAAGACAATCAGCCAATGTGGGGATGTTCATTTCAGTATGTCAATACTCCATACCACCTTTTGCGGAGAGGAGACTTCATGAGGCATGTGAGCAGGCATATTTTGCAGAGTTTGCTTTAAGCTCTGTTCCAAAACCAAAGCAAAACCTAAGACACATTCAATCTTCCACAGCTTCGGGTGCTTTTTTGTGTATACTGAGTTAAACAGTTTTTTTTTTCTTTGAGGGACGTCTCAATGTGTTTAATTTTCCAACATGCTAAAGTATCACAGCTACTTTTTATGACTTTCCATAGCCAAGCTGACAGGCAAAACGATGGTCGGAATCACATTTCCCAGTTGCTATTAAATACAAAAATGATTTAAGAGCAAAACGTGATCAAACATCTTCATAGCACACTTAATACCCATTGTCAAATGCAGCAAACGGGAAACAAGTCCTTGTTTAACTGAAACAAAAGAGACACATTTTCACATTCTTCTCTCTCAAATAAGACTTTTATCTTTGGGAAAGGAGAGAAAGAGAACTCTTTTGCGTGTCTTGTTTATGTGTGTGTCTGGCACAAATGTGAATCTGTGACCCAGCTGTACCACCTCTGGGTTAATCCCTGGGACTCTTGTCCACATAATGATGAGCTCAGAGGTTTCCACATGAGACACCACAGGCTGGTGTGAGAGTAAGTAGATTTCATGTTAAGGTAGAAGCTAGACAAAGGCGCAGACAGACAGACGAATACATTTCCATTTATGCATTTTACCACAGTGTAAGAGAAGCCTTCCACTTATACATTGCTATATAGGTCAAGTCAGAGTGGGTCTTCACACACAATATCACACCATCACTACTGTTCTGATTTCACTCAAAGGAAGTCTTGGAACGTCAGGCCGGGAACAGTAAATTTCCCCTCATTCCGGAAGCCCTCAATGGCTGCCCAGCGTGTCTGGCCTCTGTGTAACCATGTGTTTAGCTTGGAGGAAAGTTCTTTTTCACAAGCACATACAGCCTTATGAGAAGGACTTGGGAATAACAGTTGACACGCAGTAGAGGAGAGGATGATCTGAGCTGTATAGTGGGTTTCTGCATGTACAGGAAATCATGGACTATGGACCACTGAAAACTATGTCAAGACTTCCACCATCTACCCTCCTTTCCTATGTGTATCTATGTATGGAAACCTTTTCCACTAATAACACACATGACAGAAAGGAACCAATCATAAAAAGTGAATTGAAGTCATTCCCTCAACCTTGTTGCACTGGTCCATTTCCTGTCCTGTGAATGTAAACAGAAGCCCATACTAAATGTCGAGTCTGTCTCCACTTTTCCATGCCTTGGCAAAGCGCCTGCCCTGACGAAATGTGAGAAAATCAACACGAAGAAGTCGCTGTGATTGACCGCATGGAATCAAAGACTGCAGTGGTCACGAAACAGTTCATCAGCGCACCATCTATCCTTGACTGTTTAAATGTCTCGCAGATGTCTCCCAGCTCTGTTTATTGTGTTCCCACACAGACGGTGCTTGCAGCAGGCCATTAGGCCAGTGGCTAGGGGCTGGCCTGTACCAGGCACCGCTTCACTTGACCCCCATGAATGCTGATGGATGCTAAGTGTCAACTGTAGTCAGCAAACAAGTCCAGACAGGTCTGTTGTCTCTGGGTTGAATTCCTTATCTCAGTCTTGCATCACTTACTGTTGCATTACTTACTTATTCATGCAAACTTTAGAGGACAGGACAATCGCATGTAATAGAAAAGAGAATTAGATCTAATAATTTATAGATTTATATACATTTGTTCATATCCATATACACAAATCACTTACAAATGGATTAGTTTTAATCACAAAAAGGTTAATGGGAAGCAATAAATATTATAATTGATGCATTGTGTGTACACCGCTTGAAAACAAAGTGCAGACTTAATTTGAAGTATATCTAAGTTGATTTCAGTTTACCTTAGTTGTCTGAAGTATACTAAGTACACTGTACGGGACCAGAGGTGCTGTGGTGTTTCAAGAAAAACAATGCAACCTGTAATAAGAATCTTCTCTGTTTATTATCCTTGATTGCCAGCTTCATGGACCACATCTGCCTTTCATTAAACCTTACACCTATCCAGCTTTAGTGAGAAAAGCGCAAAGCCTTCAGGATAAATCAGTATAGTAAGTATAGGATGTACAAGCTTACTGTGTCAAGCCTGAAAAAACACCCCTGAATCATCACACACCAGAAGATGACAGCTTTTCATTTTTGCATGATGTTCCTAAAACAAGGATAGGTGTGTTATGCCTCTGTGTCAGTTAGGATTTATAAAACCTCCCTGGTCTAGTACCTGGAGCAGAAAATTATCATGGAAGTGTACTCTGTCCACATTGTACGACTCTAACTTGATGTTTTTTTTTTTTTTTTTTTGCTTAACAAATCAAATGTCTAACTGAGTGTTGCATTAAATGACCCCACAGTTTACATATTTATTTTTACTAGTCATGACAAAATTATTCTTTTTACTAATATTTGATATAGTTTGCACTGACAATTATATTTTCTGCCCACACTTGCCACCTGGAGATGTGATGATGTGAAGTTGATTACTGGGATGATTTTACTGTAAATACTCAAAGACGCCTCTTTCCAAACAACTTAGAATTAATTTGGAAACACACTAGTTTGCTCATTTTCCTTTTTACATAAGGGGTGTGCGGCTATCATACTTCCCACTGATGATTACTTCTGCAAGGAGTGCTTTAATAAAACAGAACTTGAAGATTATGCAGCATGCATTCGAATCTGTCAAGCAAAAAAAAAAATCTAGAGAAGCCACAGAATATAGATTAGATTTAATTATACTTCATTCATCCTGTTGGGAAATCAAGAAATTATGCATGTAAGTCAACAAACTTCACTCAGCTTCAAGACGTTCAAGATCAAGTTCAAAAGGCAAATGGTTCAACCTTATGATTTCCAGGCCTAGGAACTGAGCTGTATGACCAGGTGCTCCTTGGTCACTCTTACACTTCATATGTTAGCAATCCAGTTCAGCCAATACCTCACTGTTTCACTGTCATGCTAAAATACAACTGATTCTTCCCCACAGCAATGTAGGATTTTGATACAGCCTATGAAACTCAGTGAAAGGAATGTGTTTTATAGTTTGTTCAATGGAGTAGAGTAGACCATTTACCTCAGAAGTCAACAACATGCAACAGATTCCAAACATATTTTTTGTGGTTAATTTCATGGCTTGCAGAAAGAGTGTGTGTTCTGAAGAGAATTGTGATCCATCTCTAGTTGTTACTCTCTTCATTATCATCTGTGGAGCATCACAACAGCATACCCATCTCATGAATATTAAAGACCAGTGTTGTCTAGGATATCTCTGTGGAATGTGTGAAGAATTCGTCCTTTGACGGTATGAGTGTTTACTACTTCATGTCCAAAACCTGCCTCTTCAGTATCTTGAAAACATGGGTCCGAAAGGATTTCTATCAAACCTCAACTTGAGTGTGTGGTTTCAGGCTGTGTTTATGAAACACTTTCCATTCGAAATCCCTTTTGTTTCACTCAAATGGTCCAAATGGTCAAATAGTAAATATTTGTGATTTGGTATTGAAGCACGTTGTATTCATTTTGCCTGTTATCTAAGAATCACACATGCTACAATGTTTACAGTCTCAGGAGCTACAGTAACACCATTTGACTGATTTTACTAACTGGTCCCAGAGCACTTTTGTTTTTATAATGATGTTTGTGCAACAGGGCCAAATCTCTGATGCTCCTCACAGACATTACGCTTCCAAAAATACAGGAGGGCAGTTTAGTGCAACTAGGTCAACAACAGGCCTGCCATGCAAACTTGAGGTCTCCCAGGCTCCCTCCATGCTGGTGTTACGAGCAACTCAGTGAGCACACAGAATAGAGCCCAATAAATAAAGCCTGCGTCGGAAAATGATGTCACTCCTGGAGAGGCATGGCCTAAAAAGACTCGCCATCCACCAAACTCCTTAGAGGAGGAATCCAACGATTACTAAGGCAAAGGGAGGAATGTTATCACATAAAATCTAGCTGCAGATGCAACACAGCTCTCTCTCTCTCTCGATTTCTTACTGCCAGGCCGGTTTGCAGTGTCAACAAGCTCAAGCTGACAGGAAATGCATGTAAAGGACCACCGATTGTCAGGATTTAGGACGTGATCCTGCTACAAAATTAAATTTGCACCGTCATGTGATGCACATGGCTGAGCAGATGCTAAAGGGGCTGGGATGCATGTGGGGAGCGAGGACTCCACTGACCTGTTTACATAAGCATGATAACACATGGCAAATAAAAGACTGAATATGACCGACTGTATCATACAATAGACTTGTTTCCCAGTCTGATGGGAATTTAATATGCCTTCCTTTCCTTGTTATTTGTCATTGATCAGTGAGTTTATTAATCCACTTAAAATGTGAAGTTAAAACAGAGTTTTTTTGGTGAGAGATTTCATTAGCACAAAAAACAGCAACTGCAAAAAAGTAAATATGGTACAACAAAAGTAGAGCTAATTCATACATTGCTGAGGACTGTGTGGATAGATGAGGTTGTTGCCTTGTGTGTGTGTGTGTGTGTGTGTGTGTGTGTAAGTGTATGTGTCTGAGCTGCCTGGGCTTGTTCGTGACCCTGACCCCTCTTTACACTCCGTCGTCATCCTGCCAAGTGTTCCGGCCCTGGCGCTTGTGGCCTGTCAGGTCTGTGAACTTGGACTGGTGCCGGCGGAAGTTGGATGGACACTCATCTGCATCCTTGGTCCTCATCTTTGGGGGGGGGGGGGGGGGGGGGGGTTCACAAGTCAAGAGCAAGACTATTAGAGATTATTAGTATACCAAAGATCAAATGAGCCAGCAAGACACCGCTCTAAGGAACCAAGACACTCCCAAGACATTTGTTTCAAAAATACATACCACCTAGGTCTCTCAGAACCAAGATATAAAAAATGCCCCTACTGTTACCAGCTTCAAAACCAAACTTAAGACCAAACTTTTCTCTGATGCTTTCTCTTAATGATTAATTTATTTTGTGAATTTTGGGGAAATCCTTATCCTAAAATTATTTTAATTTTCTGTCCTTTATCAGCGAATTCTTTTTACTTTTTACTCTTTCCTTTAATCTTATTTGTTTGTTTTCTTACTTTATTTTATCCACTATGTTTTTATTTTCTGTCTTTGTAAAGCACATTGAATTGCCTACTTTGTGTATGAAATGCGCTATATAAATAAACTTGCCTTGCCTTGCCTTGCCTCCTGCCACTTTGTCATTGCTCATTGTCATTGAAATTATAGCATTAACTGCAAATCCAGACTGGGGACACTTACACAAATAGAGAAATACAATTTAGGGTGGAAAAAAATAAAATAAAATAAAACAAAAATTTACTATGTGATGCAGACAGTATGCACAGGGTGTTCCTAATAGAACTCAGAAAGCAACCAGGATTAAGATCAGAGCCTGGTTTTACTCAGGTCGGTATTTTATTCTGCTGAAGTAAACGAGCTATTTTCATACTCTCCCAAATCGTGTGCAGAGCAAGGCCCTTCCATGGGTCATTATTTCCTTGAGTCTCATTTACTTTATTAGCCTGCCACTACCCGCACAGAAAATGACGCCATCCACTTCATAAACATGTGGCCATCAGTTGCCTAGATGCCAGCTTTTCTCAACCTAAAATGACCTCCGAATGAAAATAATTAAAAAAAAATCCAAATCCACTCTTGCCTCTGCATATAAATCCTGCTCACAGGGAACCCATTGCACTCCAGCCCATAGTTTTATTTCCTGCTTGGAATCAAAGTTTTAACATAAAGCGTATGATGTCCCTTGGGGCTCAAAGGTATAAGCCCTCAATCCTAGACACCAGAGTGTCCTGCTGAGGAGGAATTACAGACCATATTACACATATGGTTACTATTATAGGGATAAAGAAGGTCAAGCCCCATATAGATAGTAGCACAAAATTTGAATAAATAAATAAATACAATACATTTTAAAAAGTAAAATTACAAATAGAGTGTTGCAAGTATCAAGACTTGGAAATTTAGGAAAGGAAATGTACAAACGCTAATGAATATGGTGTGCTGGGACTTATCAGAGCTTCAAATCTGACAGACACAGGGTGATTCTACCCATTTACTTTAAGCAGGTCACCCTCACACAGGCATAACTCACAGTAAAAGGATTTGTGCGTGGCACTGGTTTTCAACCTGTGCGTTTTTTTTTAATTACTCGTGGGTTTCACTTAATTATGGCTTATATTGTGAAAGTGTACAACCATGTGCATGACGAATACTTTTTTCAAATCTGTCTCAGAGGCTCAAGTGATTTTCAGAATCGTAGACCCTACCTTTAATTATAATATCCCATTTGAATGTATTACTTAAGGTAAATACTTAAGGTAAACTGAGAGTAGGCATTATGGACATTATGCAACAAATGTAATCACTCCAAAAATGATTAGATTGTGTGTGTATGTTAAGGGAGTATGGGCAAGGCTGGGAGTAAAGTCCATTTTCTAAGTCACAGAGTTACAGGGTGCAAATCATTGTACTTCTGACAAACTTTCTTTGAAACATACAAGCCCTTGATTCAAGTGCTCTAGTGATTAAGCAATTTG
The DNA here is from genome assembly GCA_017657215.1 of Limnothrissa miodon. NCBI lineage: Eukaryota > Metazoa > Chordata > Actinopteri > Clupeiformes > Clupeidae > Limnothrissa > Limnothrissa miodon. The sequence goes on along the minus strand of JAGFZM010001545.1, from coordinate 930,790 downwards.
TCCACTTCATATAGGCTTGCCTGGAATATAACTCAGATCTCTTGACCCCCTGTAAGCAAGACCTCTTATCTCTCGCCTGTAGAATCTGAGTTCAGAGGTCAACTATTCCATACAGGATCAGAGTAATATATACTGTATGGCTGACTGAGGCCACAGAGATCACACGAAACTGAATGTATTTCAGATGCTGACAGTCGAAAAATACTCACCACTTCCTGCCTGAGATTGAGGGGAGTGGGATAATCCAGTGTGTATGTGGTCGTAAAGTCCCTGTCATAAGAGACAGAAGATGCAATAAAGAACACTGTCAGCAGAGCGTTTCACACTGAGGAAGCAGTCCTGCTATGGACAACCCATAAAAACATCAAAGACATTAGAAATACTGTAACTTGATGAGCAGACATTGCTGAGGGGATGGATATTATGGTTGTTGTTTGATTGGTACTGCGTAGTAAGTTGGCCACCCCAATGTTGTGATGAGATGCTGAGAGTGCATCCCTCCTGAAGCACTTAGAGGTGTTTGAGTGTCTCCGACATGGGCCAGCTGTGACTTCCTGACATCGGGAGGTCTTCACTTTTTCCACACCGTCATTTCTTATGTAAGACCCAAAAAAGACTCTTTTTTTATTTTTATGGCATCCTCGGGAAGACATAACTGTTGTTTAGATTAGACTAACCACAGTGTTACCAAAGATGTTGTTATTTGGAATCTTTTACACAGCTGGAATATAAATGATGCTGATCTCAACACAGTGCACTGGTCAACATGAGACTGTGTGTGGTGATCAACTTACATGTGTCATTTTTGTTTGTAATGTCTTACTATTATTTTTGTATTACATTTTACAGTGGTTGCCTAAGAGTTTTAATGTCATTTACTAATTGTCATTCACACCAATACTGTATATTCATTTTTACTGTATGTGTAAAAAAAAAATACATAATTAAAACAAGACTTAAAGGGATAGTTCGGTTTTTAACACATTAAGCCCCTTTCACAGGTTGTCTAAAATGCAATAATGTGGTTGACATCGAAATTTTGACGATTGCTTCTGTCTCGGCTATTTGGGAAATGTAGAATCGCCTCTGCCTGCCTTCAAAATGGCTAGCAATGGGCATGTGTTGTTTCTATCCTTAAAACACTGGTTTTAAAAAAGTGCTACTCACCAAGTGGTTAGTGGTGCTCAATGATGTTCCAAAACATGTATCATAGCGAAATAAAGCTTCCGTCATGTTTTATTTGGCACTTTGTTTATATGAAGGAGCAAATAGATCCCTATGGGACTTACAAAATGGCAAATAAAACATGACAGGAACTGTATTTTGCTATGATACTTGGGTTGGAACATCAGCAAATGCCACTAATCACTCCATGAGTTGCACTTTTTTTGCTGTATCTACCGCTATAGGCCACGGAGGCACATTCTACACCGTTCATTTGCCGCGTAATGACTAATTTTAGCATCCTAAACAGTATGAAACAGATTAATTAAATGAAAAATGTTGCATAGTTGGCCTTCTATGTTAAAGATATAATATTGCCAATATCAATGCTGTTACCAGCTTTACAGATGAATAAGATTGTATTTGAGCGGGCACATAGTCAGTAGAGTAAAGGGCTCTGTAAGAGATCATTAAATGCACATCTCCCTCCTCTGGCAGAAGGTAGTATCACATCAGCTCACACCACTACAACAGGCCTGCAGGCCAGGGTTTCTCAAACTTCTTTGCTCTGATAAACACAGAAGCAGCAATGCCTACTTCTAGGACCGCACATGCATGCAGGGAGGGTGAGGTACACATGCATGCAGTGACAAATGTATGGAAAGCATGCTAGACAAAAAACCTTGTAACCTTGCAGTTTGAGAAAGAGTGATAGTGATAGAGGTGTGTGTGTGCGCGTGTGTTCGTGTATGTGTGTGTGTGTGTGTGTGTGTGTGTGCGTGACTGTCTGTGTGTGTTCTATAAGGTATTAGTGTGTACATAAGAGAAGTTATATTTTTGTTTTTGTTTATACTGTTGCTAATAATTTTCTGATATCTACTATACATCCTGGGTGTGGTGCATCACTATGCCACCACAAAATGCAAATGAAGATACAAAAACAGCTACTTACATTTTGTGACAGGCAGGGGGGTGTTGGGGTAAAACAGCATTGCACAGTGCTTTCACTTGTCCAGTTTTACTGAAAAGACAATAGAGCACAGAACAGAGTATTTAGGACACAAGCTGTATAGTACTTTACACTTATGCTACTTTACACTTTATGCTGTGGCCAAGTTACATGCTATTTTGTTACAATCAATTTTAACTACCTATTTAAAATGGTTATTCATTAGGCTATCCATTCATTAATCATTTTGGGAAATGTGTGGAAATAATTCAACTCTTAATTCTAAAAAAGCTGCAATTCACTTGGATTTCAGCATTTCCCATCATGTCCTTATAAAATTCCTTTCATAATGCTTGGGTATGTGTCATTCAGGAACAGCCCCACAATAAAAGCCAGCACTACAGCACTACTTACAAAATGGAATGTGACAAAATAATTGTCTATATTCCGATGATTGTGATTCATTTGGAAGTGTCATCAGAATTCGAATGTGAGTGATTGCACAGGCCTTGTCTAAGAAACAACAGACTCTGGAACTTTTATGGAAGTCATACACAAAGATGTACTTAAGCAGCAGTTCATTTTACCTGCCCACCATAACAGGGTGATGGTGCACTGCTGGCATAATGGCTTTGGTCTGGATTCCATACTCTTTCTTTAGCTGATACTGGGACATTTGGGTCTCTGTTGTAGTGCTCCAGTCCTTGTCAAAATGAAATACATAATTTAGTAACTTTCTTAGATTGAGAAAAGATATGGATAGTGCCATTATTGATTATTTTGCCTTTTTTTTATTTAGGCTTTCAGGCCTATTAGAATGAAATTTTCATTTTTGGTCAATTATGTGTATTTGTATGTTTTATGTTTACTAGGCCTATACGTCCCCCCCCCCCCCCCCCCCCCCCACACACACACACGCACACACACTTTTACTTACTGCCACACATTTTAACTTACTGCATCTTTGTATGTCCCAAAATGTTTATATGTGGATTTGTGGAGGTATTTCTTTCCCTCTGGACATGTTGTGAAATCGTAGTCTTTGGGCTCAGCTTCTCTTCTCTTGTGCCTTTAACAGAAAGACTCACAATAGTAAGCTATTTTTCTTGTTTTTGTATTTGCTTGTAACAAGTACTTCATATGAGCTACTGATACGAGATGGCAAGGTCAATGATTCTGTGCAGGGTACCGCCATTACGGTATAGTGTTTTGTTCTGTTAACTTTACACTGAACGAAAAAAAATACTCACCAATTTGAAACAAGAGTTGGTCGGCTATAATACATTTTGCTCCGTTTTTACCATAGGCTGTACACTTTTTACCCTCTCTGGTTAGGACAACCTCACGCTGAACTTTTTACAGTTGTGTCACAGTAGGCGTGCAACAGAACCTTGCCATAGAACTGCAGAATCTGCATTCTTTGTATTCTGGAATCTTTGCCTCACAGTTTCCGGAAATAATATCAGCGAAATATCAGTGGCCCGTTTTTAACTATATAAAGCAAACAGGCACAGATGGTTGATTACCTGTAAACTAACAGAAGAAGCCTTTGCTGCAAATAGTCAAGCATCGATGTATTTCGTTGCTATGGTGAACTGTCATTTAGTTGTTGCGTCTAGATTCTTGAAAATGTCCCGGATGAAGTTGAGTCACGCCCCCTTGACGTCAGCATTATTCGGAAAATGGCTGAGTCGGAAGAGGAGGTGGACGTCTTGGTTCAAAGAGTTATGAAAGATATAAATAACGCTTTTAAGAGAAACCCCAACATGTAAGTTATTCATGCTATTGCTGTCATTATGTAGAAAGTTGAGAAGAAGTTGAAGGGATTAGATGTAGCATGGTCTTTGGTTGCTTGATATCAGAAGCTACTTAAGCTACATAACCAACTTCTAATTTGGTAGCTAGCTCTTGCTAAATTAGCAATCGCTACCGCTCTAAACAGTCTTATGTGCCATGGCTAACAAGCTATTCAGCTAACGCTAAAGCACTGCCACCCGGTAACCGGCTTTTTGTGTTTGATGTATGTGAGGCGAGGTAGTTCTGAGCACATGTATTGTAATTCCATGGTTTAGCAGCAGCAGGCGAGAGGATCGGTTGTAAGATGTGTAACATTGGTTGTCAGACTGGTGATAACTTAGCTCGAACAGGTTCGAGCTCCATGCTGGTTTGACAATTTAGCTGAAAGTGCTAGCAAGCTTTGAATCGCCAACCGAAAGACCGGGTGTTAACAATTTAATTTTAATGAATCACGAGTGAACAGGTCAACTATCTAATAGCCTAAATATCCTTTGTTTGAAAAACTGGAAATGTTGCCACCTGAACCAGTGCAACATTGCTAGGAACTAAAAACGGAATTAAAATCTGAAAGGCTTTAGTGGGTCTGGATATGGTTTACTATGGTGGAAACGGCGCTGTAACTTCAGTTATGTTTACTTGAGATGTAAACTAATCATCGTTTTACCGTACCGCGCCCCTCTTGTACAGACGTCTGCACACCACGATCATAACCATGTGACTCAACGATCAACGTTTCAAGTAAATGAATACACGCCTTGTAAATAACACTATGGCTTTGTCCAACTGTAAGAGGCTGATGCTGATGAAACGGGTCCTGGATTTCTACTGGTGTTAAAGGCACTGATGCTTAGAAAAAAGTGAAGCAGACATCAAGTAGCCATGAAGTTGTCCGTCACTGTTAAACTGTTTTAGATTGTAATAGGAGGCCGACTGGTATATCCCTACATAAACCTGAAGCATATCAAGTTTTGAAGTTTGTTGGATTGTGCCTATCTATGATGTTATGTTTGAAATCAAACCAATCCTTGCTGACTTGAGTGTTGCTTCACTCTCCACCAAAGGTCATGTCCCACTTGTGTTATGTCCTCCTAATGCCCTTCCAAAGCACCTGTGCAGGGGGGCGGTGTGTAAGTAGTAAGTAGAAGGACCTCAAGGCATGGAAGTAACGGGGGACAAACATGTCCTAAATCTTCAACGTTGTGGATTTGTCATTTCACAGTGATGAGATTGGCCTTATCCCTTGCCCGGAAGCCAGATACAACAGGAGCCCAATTGTCCTGGTGGAGAACAAGCTTGGAGTGGAGAGTTGGTGTGTCAAATTCCTCCTGCCCTATGTTCACAACAAACTGCTTCTCTATAGACAGAGGAGGCAGTGGCTCGACAGGGAAGGTAGGTTGTCCTGTAAAAATGTGTGTGTGTGTGCTATTAAAATGCTACCACTGTTGATTATTTTGATCAGATGTTGCAGTTGACAGTTGGCACTCTAAATGATGTATTATGAAACAGTAGGCCTAACAGTTATGCTTACATTATGTTGTTGTGGATATACTTTTGACTGTAGCTTCCTAATTCAAAACAAGGTCTACACCTGATCTGTAGGAGTTTTGTACAGCCTCTCAATTGTGCGAGCAAGTGACTTCTGCACTACAATGCCCTTTTGTTTTGTTTTTAAGAGAGGTGTCGAGGACATTGCAAAATTGCTTGATCACTCTGTCTACATCTCAGGCACTTTCTCCTGTTCCCACCCCCACAGTGAGGGGAAAAAACTGTTGTTTCTCAGGTTATATCTCATTTCCCTCTCTCTATTCCTCTTCCTCTCTTCTCTCACTCCCTACCCCATCTTTCTCTCTTCTTCATCTCTACTTTTCTTTCTTTCTCTTCCTTTCTGTCTTTTCCCCCTCTAGCGCTTATAGATGTCACCTGCACGTTGCTGCTGCTAAATCCCGATTTCACCACTGCTTGGAATGTCAGGTATCTTTTTGTTTCTTTACTGTTGCTGGCACATGGAAGCTGACGATGTCACTCCATTCTCTTGTAACTTAACGCTTGCGGTCTCATCATAGTTCTTTCTCTTGGTATATCCTAATACATGTCCATCAAGAACCACTAGTTAGTATTATGTTGTTAGACTTTTTGAATGCTTTTTAGTTTTCGTCTTTCTTTTTTATGCCATGTTGCACGAATTTTAATCATTTCCATATCTCCAACCCCTTGCCCTTCTCTCCACATCGCCCTAACCATCCCAGGAAGGAGTTGTTGCAGTGTGGGGTGCTGTCTCCTGAGAAGGACCTTTACCTGGGCAAGCTTGCACTGACAAAGTTCCCCAAAAGCCCAGAGACATGGATCCACAGGTGAGTCTCAGGGGTACACTCCTCTTACCACAGCAGAGACACAGAGAAGACTAAGGGGGACGTATACCACTCCAATGCTGTCATAGCAACCATTGATCAAGGCTATAGCAATGTAACCCCAGGTGTTACTAATTAACTCCATCCAATAAGGATCAGATTCTGCTACTTTGAATCAGAATCTCATCGGCTGTCATTAGTATTTGTAGTACCCGTACTTACCTTGCTACTTGAGAGAATTTGTTGCTAAGATATGGGTCCATAGTCATAATTTCCAGTTGAACTCTTCCTCTGTCATTTTACACATTGTGAAGGATTCAGACATGCAGGAGGTTGTTGGACAAGTAGAAGTACTTGCATTGCACAGCCACACTCTCGCACAGTCACTTTAACACACTGGCTCCACATTGGGCCGTATAAGCCAGAGAGCATGGCTAAAATATTTATGCGCAGATTGGAGTTATGCAATCGAGAAAAAAAAGCTCATCGTGGACTAGGCCGGGTCCAGATATTTTCGGGGTCAAAACTGTTTTCTCTCTGCTCTGCTCTGGCTGACTGATGTATGCGCCTCCCATCACCAGCTGATGAGATCAGATAGTTGCGGCGTCTCGTGAGAGACTGCTGAATATTAGGGTGGCACAGTTTTGCCGTCCTCGATTTCAGTCAAGCGTGTGATTCTCTTTCAGCATGGGGGGGGGGGGGGGGGGGGGGGGGGGGGGGAGGGAAAGAGAGAGGGAAAAATGATGCAAGGCAAAAGGAGTGCATGAGTTTAAGTGGTAGGATAGTTGTCTAGCTTCACCAGTCGTCCCTGGAATTTGACATACCTCATCGTTTGCATTCGTATGATCATTACATGGATTGCCCTAATGCTGAAAAATACACGAGACATGGAACTGCAGTTGTACAAGGTTTTGTAGGTTAGGTTGTTTTGTTTTGTTTTCATGATACTAAGACTCTGAATGTTGAACTCTCCTGCTTTTTGTTGGTCAGCATTCCAGTAAGGCCTTTTCACATTCCATTCCAGGGACCAAATTAGCAGGTTCATTGCAGGTTGAGTAATGTGAAAACAAGGTAAATCAGACTCTTGTGTCATTTGAAGGCACGTTCAGGAAGCGTTGTCCCATGGCACACGTTATACTGGCCATGTGTTTGCACTGGAGGTAAATGCATCTGTATCCACTACTACTGTGGTTAAGTTTTTCTGAACAGTGATGGTGAGACACCCGAAGTTGTTGTTGGGTCAAGCAAGCAAACAACCTCAAATTAAGTTCATGTATATGCTATTGAACTAAATGTGAATGCTTACGATGTAAGAATCTGCCAAGGAACGTATGCAAAACGGATGCCAAATTAGAGGAAGTCCATGAACATTATGTGACTTTCCACAGTAAAACCAATTGCATCGCCCATTTTGTTTGTCAGGTAATGGCCAAGAAACTATGGAGATAATGGCTTATAAAAAGGTCAGGAAAATGGAGATATATGGCTGTGAAGTTTACTTCCAGTGTGATATTTTGTTTGAGCGTTGCTATGGTGAAAATTACATTTCTGTACTTGTTATGAATTCTGGATACTGTGTCAAACTTTAAGGCATCTTGGCATAGTGGCTAAGGAATATCTTAGATGGTGTATCGGTAATCTGGTTTTAATGGCTTGAATGGCTTTAAAGACTTGAATATTGCTTGGCTAATTCTGGGCTATTGGATTCTGAATATAGCTGAATCATGTCAGGTAAGCAGAGTGTTTTTGTATACTACAAATAGAGGCAATGATTGCTGTGTTGCTAGATACGAAACAGTGCTAACACTGTGCAGGATTTATGGTTATGGTAAATAAAAGTTGCACTCGTGATGCGTCCTCCACAATCCTGGATTGGACTGGGACTGTTCACATCGGACCTGCCCGCCAATAGGTGTCTGAGGCAGGTCAGCCCTGTGCCAGTCAGTGTTTGGGTGTTAAGCGCAGAATGTTTGGCAACGTGAAAGCATCTATGTAATTGTTTATGTAACTCACACTGTGTGTGTGTGCGTATGTGTCGCTGTGGCTGCTGTCGATAATGCAGGGAAGTAAAAGCTGTAGCTTTAGTTTGTCTCATGTTTGTTTGGTGGTGTTTTTTTATCAGACGCTGGGTGCTGCAGAGACTCCAGAGGGAGTTGTGCCCTGGGCTCGATGAATGGAAGGAGCAGGTGGCCGGCGAGCGCGTTGATGGAGTGGAGGCCACGCAGCGCGGCGAGCGGCTGCGCAGGGTCTTGCAAGAGGAGATGCGCGTGTGCGCCGACGCAGCGGGCCGATACGCCAGCAACTACAACGCCTGGTCCCACCGCATCTGGGTGCTGCAGCACATGGCCAAAGGAAACCTGAAGGTACGTTAGCGTTCATTCCTCGTTATCACAAGCCCATTACCTGAATGCACATGCGGGGGTGGACAAGCCCAGCATCAAAAACTGCCACGTATCAGTTCCAGCCTTTAACATCACCTTATTTTGTTTAGCACAAATATTCCAGCTAGACCAGTAAACTAGAGATGTCATAGAGAGATCACCTATGCTTTAAACGGCACAGGCTAAGGTTTTATATTTACCAATCGACTGAACTGTGATAGTTTATACCATTGGGTTTTAACAGTGATATATAATAAAGATATACAGCAGTGTTACTCAAAGTGTGGTCCGCGGACCACTAGTGGTCCGTGAGTGACCTCAAGTGGTCCGTGAAGTGATATCATCTAAAAAAAAATACCTAAAAATACCTAACCTAACATTGACTGAAGGGTAAAGCAAATTTATTCTCGGAACAAAAATGTATACATTTTATTTTAAAAAATTTTGTCTCCTAAACAACATCCGCTGTCAGGTAAGTAGGCTAAGCGAAAAGAAGCAAAAAGCATTAAAAGCGTTGAACTTTGAATAAAAAATTACACAGATAGTATGAAACAAGGATGGATAGATGGCTGAATACGGGATCAGTTAAAAGAAAGGCAAATGATAAAGATACCGACGTGCATAGAAAGGAGTTGGGAGCTAGGGAGGAGTCCCACTCACAACACTGCTCGCAACAAGAGGTAGACCTAGCTCCAACAAAAAATTCAACATGCTGGGAAATCATCTACAAAAGTTAAAAGGAAATACCATGATGAATACTTAAAATTATTTTTTTTCCTGGAGATTCCGAGGAGATTTCCGAGGTCAGCATCAGCACCATTCCTCCCATTAAAAGGGGGGACATTAATTGTCAAACGACCAGATGCAGTCTATCTGCATTTAAATAACAGTGATGTGTTAGATTTTGTTAAGGTTGCTTTTCACCAGAGCCAATTAGTTTATTACTTCTTCATAACAGTCATGTTACTTGCCACTTTGAATGTGTGAAAATTGAAAACAATATTTCGAACAGGAAACTTTAAATAAAATTGAAAAAGAAAAAAAAACAACAACATTCCAAACCATTGGTTAACAATTGTTAGATGTTTTGGACAATAAAAGGTTCAAAATATTGATGCTTTTTTTTTTCCTTTTTTTTTTTGGCGTTGGACGGGGGTGGTTGGATGTGGTCCCTGATATTTTTTTTTTGAGAAAGTGGTCCTTGGTCTGAAAAAGTTTGAGTAACACTGATATACAGCAATGCCCTTTAATGGCCTTTAATGGCCATTACATTCTTCCAAATATTCTCGTTGGCTATTGCTATTGCTGTACCTGGGCAGCAAGCCCGTGGGAGTGTTAGAAGAGGTGGAGCATACTGATGAGGAGAAGTGCACTGTTTAGTTTATTATTTATTTATCTAAAATATGTTTAGACTTTTCTGAACCTGCAAGTCAGGGATGCCAAACCAGTCAATCAGGAAGTCAGTGCTGGAAAAAAAGTACTAGTCAAAAAGGTTTTAAGGTGCGTAATTTTCACTTTAGCTTTGGCATGTAATTGGCCTAAATGTGGTCTGCACAGTCTGCAGCTCCTGCAGACTACTGATTAAATGAACTTTCTCTTCTAAGGTAAAGTAAAGTAGTCACTATGCAGTAGGCACTATGTACTTTATCGTGCTATTTGCTTTGTCAACTATGCCGAGATAAAGTTGTGAATGTACAAGCACTGCAGTTGTCAAGGTGAAAAAGACTCCCAGCTCAGGAGGAGGTGGTGCCCCAGTCTGAACTTTTTTTCCACTGCATCAGGTCTCTGGGAATAAAGCAGCTGCTGCTGGAATTAGTAAATATGGCAAACAACGGGCCTCATTCACTAGTATCTTCTATACAATAATAATAATAACATCTATTTGTGTTTTGTTAAATCTATTCCCAGTTGTTCTGGTCCCATTTCTGATTGTCCTGGTCCCATTTTAAAAACTCTGACTGGTGAATGCAAATCTTCTTGAAAACTGCATAAACAATCATAAGAACAACCATAAGGGTGGATGGTGAATAAGATCCTATACTTAGTTCCCTTGGGTAGCTGCAGTTTGGCAAACAGACCTGTGACAGTGCGTGATCCAGCCTATAGCCACCAGGGGACTCCAGGGATGTAGAATGCATGTAAATCACATGCAAAAGCAGAATGGTGGAACACTAAAGAGATTGGAAGTAGAACAGAGGCACATTTGAGTAGTGAAACTGTAAAGAGATTGGGGAGTAAAAAAGAGGCCCATTTGAACACTGTGGAACACTAAAGAGATTGGGAAGCAGGAAAGCTCATTGTCTGTGGTCCAGGTCTCTACCCCCTGCAGAGTTTAAACAGAACTAAACTACTAGACTAACTGCTGCTGCGTCCTCCCAGTGAAGAGCGCCAAATTGGTGATCTTTGACCTCTAGTTGTTTTGCCCCCACCTCAGTCCACCCATTAAGCGCGGCCGTGCAGTGTGCACCGTCTAGCCAGGGTACAGTGTGATGACTGCTCAACAACAAACAGCACTGATGTGATCATAGGGGTCACTGCACTCCGTCCAGTACCCCACCCCCTTAAACGGCCGAGGAACTACTGCCTAGAGAGCTTGGAAAAAGAGCAACAGAGAGCACAGACACAGCCCAAGGACCCAGCTCCCAACCAAAAGAGTACACTTGTCTTTAATCAAGCAGGAGACCAGAGACCGTTATTCAGGGTGGTCATTTCTGCCCTTGGGTTTCAAGCTGCAGTTGTTGATAAGGGATACGTTTATGATGCTGCTTTGGTTTAATGTAGGAAACTGTGGGTAAGCTACTAGGTGGATGTTAACATCTAGTGCTTTTTGGCTGTGATGGCAGGTTTCTTTCTGCTGACTGTGAATTCAGTTTGAAGGAACTGAAACCGACACTTCAACCAGTTTTAGTTCTTGTTCTCTTTTTTTGTATTGATTACTAAAAAATTTATTTCTTTGTTTATTTACTTATTGTATTGACTTAGCTTTTTCTGCTTTGTAAGAAATGTGAACCTTTTACACAAGCAACTGTGTGTTTACTGCGTTTTGGTCGACAGATCTTCTTTAGGGAGTGGGCGGAAATTATATTATTTTATTATTTAATTATATTATTTTAAATTATGGTTAACTCCAACTTATGTTTTTGACCTCAAGATGTGTGCTAAAGTGTATCAGTCTGCTTTCAAAGTAGTTATTTCTAATGCTCTGTCTGTTAAATCCATTGTGCACCACAATGTCGTCTTCTGTGTGGGATTTGAATCCATCTAGAACTCTGCCTTTTTTTTTTTTTTTTTTGCTGTCTTGCCCATGTGTCTCACTCTCTCTCCTCCCCACGCAGATTCTGCATGACGAGCTGTCCTCCATGAGGCTGTGGGTGTCCATGCACGTGTCGGACCACAGCGGGTTCCACTACCGCCAATTCCTGCTCAAGACCCTGGTGCAGGAGCTCCGCCAGAGCCCCAGCCTGGAGCAGGGGCCTCCTCAGTCCCCGACCTCCTCTCCCCCGCATCCCCTCCTCCCCTCCCCCTCCTCCCCGCCGCCCCCGCAGGACACCCCAGTCGGCTCGCCCCAGCAGGCCAACGGGGAGGCCTCCACCATGCCCTCCGCCCCAGGCCCAGTGGGTCACCGGGGAGCGTCCGCCCTGGTCTCCCAGCTCTTCCACCAGGAGATGGAGCTGTGCACTGACCTGATCCAGTCTTACCCCGGTCACGAGACACTGTGGTGTCACAGGTGAGCGAGAGCCTCTGTCTGTTTACTTGTTTGTTTATTCTGTTTGTTTTTCAGCGCCAGCTCTCGCTGTGGAACTCCCAGTTTCCCCAGCATGTCCCAGATTTTTTTTTTTTAACCACAGATGGCAAAACTAGTCTCTTTGACTTTACCGTTTCGCCACCTGACATCATCCTAGCATCACACCACCCTCTGACTCCGCGGGGAACACACCTGTGCGCCACGGCGACAGAAAAAGGCGGACAGGCACAGGAACAGATGTGCAGTGGAACAGGGCCGTCCTTGTTCCTTTCCTAAGCTGAGCGCCATGCACTCTGTGTGTGTGTCTGTTTGTTTGTTTTTGTGTTTGCCTGTTTGTCTATCTGCGTAGCAGGGGTGTTAGTGCTTGATGAATGGCCCTGTTCTGTGGAGCCTAAGTTGGCGTGATGCAGTGGGCAGAACAACACACACACACACACACACACACAGTGTCATCCCACCCCAGGGTCTAAACACCAGCTGCTCCACAGGGAGATGTTTACCCCTGCTCTGCTTCGTATTTATAGGCAAACGTGTCATAACAGCAGATGTGGGTGATCTGGGACGGTAAGCGACCACTGAGTGCACTAAAGTGGAAGGGTGTATGTGGGTGTGTTTGTGTGTGTGTGTGTGTGTGTGTGTGTGTGGCTGGGCCTTCTCTTCATATTGTGTGACTTAACTCAATAGGACAGCGGTAAATGAAGGATTGAAAAGGTTCAATTTAGAGCCGTCTGGTTAACAGATTGAGGATCATTCAGGTTCTTGAATATGAACTGCAAGTAAACGGTTGACATGACTTTTTAGCAGACATTTAGTAATTTCACTTCTTTCATATTCTCAATTCTTTCATATTTTCATACCTCATACTCTCCCTCTCTCTTTCTCTCTCTCCGTCCCTCTCTCCCTGTCTCCGCCAGGCGACACATCTTCTACCTCTGGCACCATTGGAAGCAGGAGAGTGACGTCGGGCAGGCCAACGGAGGCTCCCCCAGCCTCCTGAATCACGCCCAGGAGCCTCCCACCCCCGAGGAGCCCACCGCAGCGGCCAGCACCAAGGGTCAGCAGCCGACGGACATGGAGGTGGACGGAGAGGTCGAACCGGAAATCTGTTCTCTCTCGGATGGCGCCAGGCAGCCAGGCGGTAGCTGCAGTGCCGGGTGCTACACGCGGGACACTAAGCGCCTGAAGCGCGGGCCCACGCCACCCTGCCCGGCGCCCAGCCTGCAAGCCGAGGACTCCTTCGTCAGCGACGTCCTGGCCAGTGGGCGGAGCCCCGAGCAGCGGCGCTTTGCCGCTGCCTACAGGAAGTGGTTGGATTCAGTCATAGGTCAGTAAGCCCTTTTTGCAAAAAAAAAAGAGAGAGAAAAAGGATGGAAAAACAAGCAACTTGGAAAATGCCTCCCCAGGCCTCCACTGACTTCCTGCCACAGCACCTCTCATCTTGCACATGTGAGAGGGGGGGAAGATGGAGGGATGATGGGAGGGAGGAAGAGAGGAGAGGGAGAGATCTCTGTGGTAGGTCAGAGACAGGTCATCTTCACTTCATTTAATTCTTCCACCGAAAGGAACAACAAACACAACACCTGGACCTTTTGTCTTTTTTTTTTTTTAAATGTGAGCTGTTTGCCCTCTTCTCTCTTTTTTTATTTTTATTTGTTTTTTTTATTTTTATGTTTATTTTTCTCCACTCATCATGAAATCATCTCAAAGGTCAGAAGTGGCGTGTGCCTCTCTCAGTTTTGGTGCTGTCAATCTCAGGTCTGTTTCAGCATGGTTTTAGCAGTGTTTTCTGTCCTTCTTTTTTCTTTTTTCTATGTCGTCATTATTTTGGGTTTGTTTGGATTTTTTCATTCAGGCTTGTTCTTTAAAGCATTTCTACATTTGTTGCTTTTTCCGTCTTCCACCCGATATGTAAGGTGTAACTGTAGCAGGTTCCCTCTCAATGCTGCCAGCCATTGTTACTATCTGAGTCCCCGATTAGAACAGACTCAAGCGCTGTACACTGCTACTTTGGGTTTGCCACATCTGAGCATAGACATCAACAAACCATTCTGACGTTTCGCCATAGTCAGGATCTAGTAAGCACAATCAGAGGCACCAGATGACCATGAGACCGTGACATTTTTGGAACAAACGGCTGAACACGCAGACACAGAAAGACACAAAAGAAAATTGAAAAAGAAAAGAGCAGGCCGAGCTTAAATTCATTGTTTCTCGTTTTTTGTTTTAATGGCAAGACGAATAAGACAGGGAATTCTATGATCAATATCAAGGCCATTAGTTGATTCCATTTATTGATCTAATACTTTTTCGCCTATCAATTTACTTACTGTAGAGACAGGTTTTCACTATCAACACAGGTTTCTAATGTAGCCTATGCTACTCCTGTTCAGACTTTAAAACTATATTCCTATTCATTGCTTAAAATACAGGTCAGTATTATTGACATTAATTGGTGGATTTAATTATTGGTTCTACTCAATTCTGGATTCTCAATGGCCACCCAATGTTCTTGTGTCTGTAGAGCAACCTCCTCCTTGCCTATCTTGACTGTGCGCTGTAATGGTAGTTGTAGCGGCATGCCATAGCAAGGGCAAGTAGGACCTCCAGTTCTGTGACTTAAGCTGCCTCTGCTTAAAGCCTGTGCATCAAAGTTTAGGTGGCGGGCTCATCGTCCCCTTTATAGGGCAACTTGAAGCACAAACGCCCTGCAACTCAACAGGACTCGTAGCCTGACAAGGGGGTGTTCACCCTGAAGTATGTTAGGTGTCAGACCTTTCACAATCACCCCTCCAACCCGAAGGTCCCCCACTACACTCACACACACTCTCTCTCATCACCAGTCTTTCATCAGTCTGACCCTCAAGCTTTTTTCACTCGTATGACCTTCTGCCACTGTCTTTTGTTCTATGGTTTCTAACGGCAAAAGATTTGGCCCTAGAATCCTCCTTTCTTTTATCTGTAGATGCGGATGCCTTTGGGTGCCCCCTGTAGAACACTAACGTCCAGTTAGCTGCTAGTCTAAAGTTCTGCAGCGTGAAATAAGGAAAGAATAAAAATGGACTCGACCTAACCGCTTTTTGAAGCTCCATTATTCTTCTGTCTCAGTGTTCAGCTTCTGTCAGAGCTTTTAGTAATTCTTTTGACTTGATCTGGGGTTGCGTTATCATAAAATAAAACTGATTTTTAATTGTATTTAAAAATGTATGGTGGATGCAGTACTCTACAATATAGCATTATTGTATATTGTTAATTATAACACTTTAGCTATTCCAAATGTTTTTAAAAACCAGTACTGCCACACATTTGTGTATAAAAACAATCACTTTTTTTTTTTTTTTTCAATACCCAAACCACCCATCTTGTCCTCTTTAGTAGCATATCTACGCCCAACGTGTCTCTGAGGTACACATGTTTGGCAGTGCTTGTTTTTTGTTGTTGTATGATGTATACACAACCATTTTGTCTTCACATTCATTTATAGGAATGGAAGTGTATTGTAATGTAATATAAAATATATTTTGCACAGTTGCACAAACTACAATATAAATGCACATTATTTATAGAAACCCATTCACTGCTCTGTATTTTCTGTAGTTAGTGTAGAAGAACTGTGTTTTTTGATTGTGTGCTCTTTCATCTCTGTTTCCTTCCTAAGATGGCCATTGAAATAGCGCTAACTTATTGTCATATCTGATGATACTCTTGCACAAGTGAGCAGTGATATCTTTTGATTCGACAACGGCTTGTCTCATAGGTGCATACGATCATAGTTTTTTTTTGGGGTCAGGTGTGATTTGAGGTTTGCCCTAGAAAACCAAACCAGTATTTACTTCTTCCTCTTCAGTTTCTCTACTCTATCATAAGGGTTGGAATCGTGGTGTGTAGCAGAAATGACTGGCTTGTGTTTTGAGGACCCGGATATGGGTATGAGGAAAGGAAAAGCTTCTCTTCTGAGATTTAAAAAGTGTGTAATTAGATGTGAGATTTGAGTTTCAAGTAGGGCTGTCTGTTTAAAGGAGAGCATTTGAACTCTGAAGCACCCTCAAGCACAGCAAAGCTCTCAGCAGGCATTGATAATTGTTGATAGCTTTTTTGTGAAAAGGGGTGACTCGTGCCAATATTGGCAAGGTGCTGGTCAGGGTACCAATAAATTTCTTGAATAAAGAGGAAAAAGCACGCTTTTGCTCCTTGTAATATTATTTACTGACACTGTTTTGGCCTGTGGCCTTTTCAAGGCTTTGGTGATGGTATAATTGCTGATAGTTTGTCGCTTGATGTGGAGCAGAGTTGACTGACAGCCCTCTCTCTGTGACACTCTGTCTTCCTGGTTGATCTCGTACAAAGGGTCTCTGTTACCCGGTTCTCAAAACGTATGGGTATTTGTCTGAACGCTAGCTTCACCTGAGCGCTAATTCAACCTCAGAAGTGCTGGTGGCTTTTTTTTAATGTTTCCTATTTTTTTCTTTTTTTTTTTTTTAAGATGACTATCTGCAATCTCATACGCCCAACCACCACCACTCCCCCCTCCAAATAAAGGTCAAAAATGCTCCACTCATTCATCCCCACTTCCTTCTGATGCTTTCACTCGCGTATCCGTTCCTTGAAATAGTTATTTATAGTACAGCTTTCTAGTCCAGTTGCCTATAACTGAACACTATGACATAGTTGTTCAGATTTTACCAGTGTACAGTAATGTGCAGTGTCACCCATTCCGTCTGTCACTCCTCCTAATCCGTGTGTGTGTGTGTCTGATGATTTGGTGATTGGTGTGGCTGTATCACACACTCTTGAGAATCCTCAGGCCATGTCTGGCACCTTTTTATTTCCATCTCTCCAGCTCCTCCCTCACACTACTGAAGTCACAGTGAAGTAAAAGGCACTGATTTGTATTTGTAGTTTTATTTTATTCTACCACTGTCAGATGCAAACATCAGAAGAATGACGTCTAGCCCAATACTTTTTGGTGGGCGACTCATTGCACTGTGTGCCAAGAATAAAAGGACAAACAACCCGGAGTGAGTCGCGCTTCTGAGACACCTTCCCACTCTGCAAATGCCAACTGTCAGCCGAGATCAAGCCGCTCTGAGGTCAGGGTCTGTTGAGGACGTGCTCGGTTTTTCCATCCGGTCTTTGGCGCCCGCTCTCTCCGCCCGCCGCATCACCCGAGGGGTTTTTAACCAGTGCTTCAGATAGCCAACCACTGTGTTAACCACTACAGTCGTGTATCTAACCAAGGTTGTGTAATTGAGTCTTATCCTTGTCAGTTTGTGTTGCACCCATGGCTCCGTTGGTTTGTTTTTGTGTGTGTCCTATGTCTTATCCTATGAGGGCTTCCACCTAAACCAGGGTATAATTTAGTAATAACTGAATAAATAAACAAATAAGAAGTGTAACTTAAGATTTTTTTGAAGTTGATTATGTTTATATTATTACTTATACTGACTCTGTCTTAAGTGTTTATCTGTGTTGACACCTTTATAATATACATCCATAATCCTATGTTGGATAAATATAATTGTATTGCATAAAATAGATGAGTATGTATTATGATACATCTATGCAGACAATTTACGAATTAAGGTTCAATGAGCTTTCAGAACTAAAAGTAGCTTTGATTATTGTAGCTTTGCTGCATCACCATTTCTTTGTTGATATATTGGTAGTCAGGTAAGATACTGTAACATACAACTGACAGGTCTGCAAAGGCTATACTAAGAATGCCTATCATGATTCATTTTCATATTTATTCATAATAAGTCTTCTATTTATTTGAATAATGCTGTTTTAAGCTCCTGTGTATCCTCACCGGGATAGATATATTTTGTCAGCTTCTCACCATGTGAAATAAAGCTCCTTTTGAAAAAAAAAATCAATGATGAATTCCTTTTTTCATGATTTAGCCTAATCTTTGCCTAAGTTGTTTTGATTGGTTACCGGGAGTTATTTAATTCCCTTTCCCTTTTGTTTGTTAATGCCAAAACACTATTTCAAAACAATTTAAATACTTTTGATCATTTTTGTGATCTTAAGGTATTTTAGAGCAACATGGATTCATACTGGCGAAATAAGGATTGGGTAGTCCACGATCTGCCCTGTTATGACGTACGCCTTCAGTAACCCATGATGTATAGGCCTATAGGCCTACATACCAGGATATTCGGGGACTGGCGAATATCTGACCAGCCCGGCTCAAAATGTGTCAGATTGTCATAAATATTTATTCCATGATGTGTTAAGTAAGTGGAGCAAAGCGAAGAATGTTTTGGCGTATCCTCCCGAATTTAACTGATGAGATTTCAGTGTTCGCAATAACACAGCTCAGATAGTGATCACAGTGTAGCATCTGATGTCACGGTGGTGGTGGTGGCGGAGAGGGAGGGGCCGGTTGCGTTCGCAGACCGACAGCCGTCGAACGGGGCGACAGGGAAAGATGGTGGAAGCAGACGTAGTAAGCAGAGTAACAAAAATGCTTAAAATCTTCCTGTAGAACTCAGGTGAGAGAATTCATATATTTGGTCTTACAATGCTCTTTCTGTGCGCTATCTTTGCAGTTCTCGCCGGTCACAATTTATGCGATAAATGTGAAGAGGGAAGGAAAGCGGTGTTTGTGGGTCTAGTGCATCTGCAAAGTCTACAAATACAATGGAGATTCCCTCCAGTACTGTCTGTAACGTTGCATTTATTGCTGTGTGATGTTTCAATGAAATCGTAGCATGCATATTTCTGGTGTCTTGGCGTTGTGGTTTACGATCAGGAAAACAAAGGGTGGTACTGGCGCAAGAAATCATCGCGGTCAGGAATAACACGCCCCACTTTCCTCCCCATTTTTAACAGTACCATCATTCAGGTGATGGAGGGCCGATTTGTGTGATAGCCTTCGGTTGATTCGTCCTCCTTTGGGTGGCTAATAGTACCATCAGTATTAACGTCAAAGGCGATGCTTACTATTGACTTGGTTCGGGCCATTGTTACAGTTTCTGCTTGTGATATTAAAACTTTATCGATATCGTCTGTAGCGGTTTTGTGTGTGTGTGTGTGTGTGTGTGTGTTTGTGTCCCAGAGAGATGTGGGTTTTCACTGGAGTGTTCGCCCAGTATTAGTGAACTTATAACGAGTATAACTTTACGAGTAGACTACCTCAACATTCCTATTACAGGCAGTTACAATAACTGTTATTAGCCTACTTGCTCGTGTACAATGACCGAGGCTGTGTTTTGCCAAATTGTGCGCTACTATGCATTAGCCTTAGAATGCATTTCTCGCGGTGTCAGCTACGCTTGCGCTGTAGGCTATCGAGAATTGCCTTCCTGCCAAATACATGCCCTGGTTGTCGCCGATGTGTTTTTGAGAGATGCTGTGCAGGTGGCAGGGGGGAAAGCTGTTTCGCGACTGGTATGGAAATTGTCCATTCAATGAATGAAGACTTATAAGAACATCCTCTGTCTTTGCTGTCCAACTCTAGTCTTCCAAATGACTTCAGATTCACATCCGATCAGCAGTGTTTTGCACCTTTGCCTTACCGTTTGATGATGCTGGCCATGCAGGTAGACAGCACGACATCAGTCAGTGGTTATTGGTCACGGCTGAGGAGATGGGAGGAGTGCGGTTCTTTGCGGCTGTGAGGTAGGCTTTTGAACACCTTTTTCTGCGATCGCTTGATGCTATCAGTGTTCATTCATGCGTTGGTTTTGATTAACCTGTCTTTGAGATTAGATAGCCTGTGTCATATGTGTCGCAGTATGCAATTATTTATCAAACCTCATAAACGTGTTGGCTTAATTTCTGATCTCTGAATTTGAATAGGCTAAATCGGGTGTGTTGTTTTGTGATTTCTTGCCATCATGAGAATTGAGGTGATAGGATGGAAAAAGACTGCATTTTCCATATGAGGCAGCTACCGCGTCTGCTGATCTATTTTGGGTATATATCCTATATACTTTAATTATGCCTATAAGAGGACAATACAACATGTTTATAAGCTATAGAAACACAAACACACACACACATATAATCTGTTTAATGAATTCCACCCCAATGGCGGGGAATCTATGATAACCTACAATTACAAATGTCTGAATAACATAACATTGTTTACTACAGGCCTAGCTACCCTCTCACTCAAGCACACACAATGTACCAAACACCCTATGTTTAAAGGTAATCTCAGCACATTATTATGACTATTGTTGCCTCATCACTGCCATAAATCAGCCAAACGAAACAACCTGTGTATTAAATAACTAATAAAGTGACTGTAGTTCAAATAAATGATTGAAGAGACTCCGTCTGCCATTAAGTACAACTGTCATGTGTTTAGATGTCATTATTTTATACTTCATGTCATTCATAACGAGAAGCATCAGACTTGTGTGCCATTCTTGGATGGAAGATTTCTGACAAGCACTAAGCGTTGGCAAAGGCTGTGTTGCTTCTACATTTGTCTCTTAAGCTTGTCTGGCGAAAAAGGAAA
Source organism: Limnothrissa miodon (assembly GCA_017657215.1). Taxonomy (NCBI): domain Eukaryota; kingdom Metazoa; phylum Chordata; class Actinopteri; order Clupeiformes; family Clupeidae; genus Limnothrissa; species Limnothrissa miodon. The sequence continues at coordinate 909,936 of JAGFZM010001545.1, read as the reverse complement.
TTTCTCATATGGTAGCCTACTCTCTGCAGCTGGAGAAGTGATGCATGGGAAGATTTCCCCTGAGAAAAGTGAGAAAAGATATGTGTTATTTTATTATTTGGTGTCATTGTTGGCCATGTGTTTTGAGACAGTGATCCAACTGATATGTGTGTCCCTCATCTAATTGACCCTGCAGTAGAGAGAGAGGTATTCTGGGACTTTGAAGAGATTGGGGTCCTTGGCCCTACATGATGCAGGCCTGCATCTCAATATGATAGGAATTTGATGTGTGCAATGGGGCTTTGCTTTGTATTCGCCTCTGTGGGCTGGCTGCATGCACGCTTGTATGTGCGCTTTAAGGGTGTGGACGTAAGCTGTGTGACTGGTTACGCGTTCTTAGCAGAGAAAGAGCTAAAGTTACAGAGTGCTGTCAGTAAGAACAGTGGGAAAATTTAATACAACAGAGAACCAAATAACTAGCAAAATGGGGTACAGAAACACATCGGTTTTATTATTGTGTGGCCCATTCAGTTAGCACTAGCTGCCGTTTAGTATTTGCCATGTTGTTCCAACAGACAGCATTTGGTGACCATGACAGGATTCATTCACACAGGATTTCTTCTTTAAAGAAAGGCTAAGCAACGTTCTGTTTTTTTTTCTCACAAGCTCCCTCTAAAGACTGCTGTATTGCATTGTATTGCACTGCATTCTATTGGAGGCGCTCCGCGCTGCTGAACATTTAAGTGCTGTATCTACCGCTATAGGCCACGGTGGTGCATTCTACAATGTATCGTCGTGTAATTACTCATTTTAGCATCCTAAACAGTATGAAACGGATTAATTAAATGGAAAATGTTGCATAGTGGGCCTTTAAAGTTTGTGGACAGTTAATATAACGTGCACATCTTGAGCACTTATCACAATTAATTGTTTATTTTCCTGCTTAGCTGAGCTCCTACAATGATTCTTAATTCTCAGTATTTACTAGTAAGGCTGTCTTACTGCAAAACAAATATCATGTTTTTGAAAAAGGCTTGGCTATAGCTTTATTATAGGCCAGTTTTGCTGTTCAGGATAAGACCTCTACATCACAACAATCTGACATGTCTTACCCCATGGCACCATCAGACAACAAGCCTGATGATTTGTGGAGGAAAATCAATGCAAGTGTGACTGCTGATTTCAGAGAACTGTCAACTGCGGAGACGAAGAGAGATGTTGATCCCGAATGTATATGTAGCCTCGTATTTCCATTTTGCCAACCCATATCCCCTCACCCAAAGATAGACGTACACACACACCCGTCTGTTGCCTTCTGACATGCCCACACTTCATCATCCTGAGTGCTTAATTGCATTAGTGTCAGTCTCATGGCACTGAATCACTCTGAGCATTTGTATTCTCAGTTACTCACCTCAGATACCTCGCCACACCAGGGCTCATCCATGTGCACATAAATTACTCCCCTAAAATGAGGAGAGAGAGAGAGAGAGAGATGGGTTGGTATAGGCCTATATCCTAACTGTAAAATATGTTCTTACTCTAGGCTATTTCTTATAACCAATACTACACAGTCCTTGTACTTAAATGCTGAAAGTGTGTGTGTGTGTGTGAGCGTGTGAGCACTGTTCACAGTTCATATTGCATGTTAATAGTCAAAATTGGTTCCACTCTTGCAAATGTATTCTTATGAAGGGACTGTGGGTCCTGGTTGGGGAACACAAAGAGGAAAAATGAACAGCTCCTCAAGATAGACTCATTAGACTGGAAATATGGAAAGGCCAGAGCAGGTCAAGTGTGGAATTAATTAGTAAATTGAGTAGTGACGAAAGGACCGCTGCAGATGAGACTCGACAAACAGTCAGAGGTGCAGCAGTTGTTTTAGCCAAACATGCTATGCGCTCATTTGCAAATGAAGCGATTGGAGATGTGAAGGCATTAGGCGTGCAGAAGCTAAATTCTGTGCTGCCGGATGGTCACGGTTATGGCTGATTGGGCATTCCCTAGAAGTAAGACCCAAACAGAACTGGAGAAATAAAAAATCAGTTTCTTGTTTTTTTTTTTTTTCGAATGAAAGGGTGTAAAAACTGCCTCCACAAACTGTGTAGTGCTCAGGCTCCGAGGCCTGACTTGATATGAGTCCTCAAGCGGAGCGAGCTGAATTGTGTTTCTGCGGCCCCCAGGAAGGCAGAGGAAGCAGAACATCTGCACCTTCTGTCATACTGGGGAGGCTTGAGAGCTGGGCCTTGAGAGCTGGGCCTTGGGCTTCCTTATGTATTATTTCTCTCATGTTCTGCTGAAAAGCAGCTGGTCCCAGTCACAGCACCAGGCTGGGGTAGAGGCTGGGCAAATAAAACGGCAGTATTGATCTTATTCGCCCCTTCTGTCCGCTCGCACGCTGGGCAGATATTTGCTGTTTAGTTTCCGGTTGGGTTTTGTTTGCTCTGATGATTCATCGCTGAGCGACAGAGGAGTAAGTTCGCATGATCCGCCATGTGTTTTAATCTGGGACGGTGGGCGTTAGTCATAAAAAAATATATATGGAGTTATGGATGGGACTGCGTGAGAGGAATTATTCATGAATGCAAGATGATTTATTAAAACCTCATGCCCCAAGTAGGCGAGTAAACCAAGTTAAAGAAGATGTATTATTGATGGAAGGGAGAGGAATTCCCTCATATGCCCCTGCTACAATTCAAATAGAGTGGTCACTTTCTCATAATGGGAAATGCAGCACAATGTCTTTTTTCATCTTTAACTGCTAGATGTACAAACACTACAAAGTTATGTACAAACACTACAAAGTTAACTCAGAATCCTCTGTGGAGAGTTCTGGGTGATCGAGAACCTGCTCAAAGCATTGCCAAATTGTTCAGTGTGAGTATGTAGACTCTGAGTAGCATCCACACACACACACTCATATTATACATAGGCATTTTACAGTTGGCATCTGCACACCATAGCTTGTCTAGTGGTAACCTTGAATTACATGTTAGCCCAAGGATAAGTCTTGGGACAGCCTAAACTCCATATGTCAAGACGAGTGATGTGAAACAGATTTGACAGCTGGGTTCCACAGAAATACATATGCATTTTTGATGTGCATGGCGGTTGCCAATTGAGCTCCATCCAGCTGAATCAGTTGTGATATTAGTGTTGTGGAGAGGCATGTGTGAGTACCCCTGCTAGATGGGAAACTGGAAACTGTTGGTGATTGCATTCACAGAGTTCATTTACAGATAGCATTGCAACACTGCTTAATGTCTTTATTTGCATTTCACTCATTGGTTTTGGGCCCCCACTGTGGTTCCGTTCTGTTGTGCTGGCTGTATCTAGGCTGTCTGGCCACAGTGCTTGCCCCAGCATAACCTCAGATTGTAGGCAAATAACAGAAATATAAATGATGTTTGTGGTGAGGAATTATGGATTTGTACTAAAGCTCAGGCCGTAATCCTTTTTAACATACACCCTGGTGGTGGTGGTGTAGTCTGTTTGAAGTATTTTAGGAGGGGATTGTCTCAGCAAACAAAGACAAATACTAAAAGAGTGGAAAACCTCATTTACGCAAAATGGAGAATGGAAACAGCTTGCGCTAAGCTAAAAGCCTTTATCAGCGAGCTCACGGGGAACGAAAGAAAAAGTAAACAAATCCAGTGGCCGTGAAGCACTAAGTCCTGTGACAGTTTCCACCGCCCCAACAGATGTATGGTAGACCTTTTCATATTTCACGTTCAGGGGGCGCACAATAGTACACGTGCTAGGCACACTAATACTACTGACTTGAAACCTTTCCAAGGCCTTTGAGATATTGGCTCAGTGTGAAGTCCTGAAGTTATAATTTGGCTTAGTGACTGAAAGGTAAGAGGATAAGGTAGCCGTTTATTTCCCTTTTCATTGGAGGTAAGAACCATTTTTGCTATTGATGGTAAATTTAAATGGATTAGCTTCTGTTTTGTAACATGGTTGATACAGATTCATTGTGCAAATGCAAACACATAAAAACAGGTGACCGTACCTTTTGAAACTTAGGTTAGCTGTTTAGGCTTAATGTAGCATACAAACCTGTATGCTTTTCCTCCAGGTTTACATGGTTTGTGAGCAACATGAAGAGCACTTTTGTCAAATCTGATTAGTTGACCAAGATTTAAATTCTCCTCCTCCGGCATCCCACAGATTGACGTCAGTGAATCAGTTCTCACATTTGCTCAGAATGTGAGTTGTTTGGTAGGCTATTCGTGTTGTTAGTGTTAGTGTTTGTTTGTGTTTGCTGTTGCTGTAGACCTGCTGGCAGTTAACGATAGAGAAATGACTCAGCAATTCTTGTGTTGAGGCTATCATGGCTTGTCACATTCGCTGATTGTTTTAATTGCAGCATCACAGATACGGCTCAGGGGGATTGAGTTCATAGTGCTGCGGATGTATGGTTGGTCTTGACACTGGCCTAGTTTTCATCCCAGGTCCTGCTGTTGTTTCTGAAACTTAATTACATATAGGAGACTGCACAAAGAGAGATTTATCCTCTTCTGGATTAGTTTATCACTTCCAACAAGGCAGAAATGAAAAGGAATATTAAATGCAGATTTAATTTTCTGCCGGCCCATTCTTGTAAGCAACGCTAAAAAAGAAACAGGGCTTAATGAGGATCAAATCGCACAAACTCGCTCTTTCTGCTTGCCAACTTGAAATATTGCATTTCAAAGTCTTTAATTAATTTTTTTTAGAGGAATGAAAAGGAAAGTCATGGGTTGCATTACTACTGACAGTAATCCTCTGATATCCTCAGAGTTGTGAGTGTTTCTCAGAAAGGGGGTTTACGATTTATTCACTTACTCTTCCTCAGTGTGGTCTTGTCCCTCGCAGTCAACAAGATGAAGCTAATCTTTTTTATTTATTTATTTCCCGGGATATTGCACACTGTCTTACTGAAGGACATTATGGACATAAGTCTCCAATCATCCAGCGGTTCTGTGATTCACTTTTCTTGTTCACTATTGTAACTCTTCCTCCTGCCTGCTCTGACAGATTTATTGACGGTTGACTTTAAAATTTTACTCTGCAATCCGGAAATAGAAATTTCGAAATAGAAAATAAGATAATACTCTTTCCATGGCCTGCACACTAGCATGCCAGACAGTTTAATATACCTTTTGATAAGCACTCATTTTTGATTGCATGGCTGGTTCTTGGAAAAGCTATGAGTCATTTATGGTGTAAGGTTTGAAATGGCCATTAGCAGCTCAGCAAAACTCTGAATGATGACTGGTGTTTGACAAGTACTTTGGTGATCACTGACCCCGAAAGGAACTAATATGATATCTAATATCTCCTTCTCTGAATTATTCTTGATTTCACATCAGATGTTGTATTGTATGTGATGATTATCTTATAATAAATGTGCTGCTTATCCACATGCAACTATCAGTATGCACACTGGCACACTGTGCAATATAGCAGTAGAGAAAATCCTCAGAGAAAAGGATCAGTTAAGAAGATTTTACAGTGAAATATATCCCATTGACACCATTATGTATTATTATGTCCTCAATACACTGTGTTTAGTTGCAGATTGCAACATCATTTCTGAATTTAGCTGTGTGCGCACAGCATGTACTGTATGTGTTTTGTTTCTGTTGTCTTTGCCTTTGTGTGATACTGTATCACCCACCACTGCGACATGGCTATGTATGCTTTGTGGCGTGGCAAAGAGAGACAGAGACAGAGAGAGCGAGCTCTCAGTGCGCTGTGGTAATGTGCGAGGACTAGAATGTCATACCCCGTGAAGCTGGTGCTGTCGGGGTGCCAGAGATCACGCTCCATAGCCCAGTGGCCCAGTGGCTTCGGTGCCTGTGGGGCGGAGGGGAAAGAGAGCAAAGCAGCCCCAGCTAGGAACAGGCTCGCTGCACGCAACCCCACACAACCGTCTCTGCTGCTGCTGCTGCTGCTGTTGTGCTACTGTTACTCTCACCACTGCCACCGTCAACACCCTCACTCTCACCAACCATGCCAACCCCACAGTAGCAGCAGTAGCAGCAGCAGCAGCAGCAGCAGCAGCAACAGCAGCAGCAGCAGCGTGTTGTCAAGGGAATCCGTTCACAGGAAAATGCCACAGAATGGAATGCTCCAGTGTGACTCAGTGAGAGTCTAATCGGCAGTGTGAGGTTTATCCGGTGGTTTATCTCAGCTTGGAACAGATCCACTCACGCTGACTCATATACTGCAGGTGAAGTACCCTCACCGTTATTTTTTGGGGATGCACAGCACTGACTTAGACAGCTCTCCACAGTGACTACACTATGTGTCAAGAAAGCACATTATACTGACAGCAGTCACCGTGCAGCATAGCTCATGTGAACATTTGAAGAGGCGAAACTAAAGACGCAGTGCTCACTGGTCACACCGACCTGCTGATGTTTGTTGTCAGCCCCTCGCGACACTGATGCCAGTCATAGACAAGACAGTGTTGCTGTTGTTGTGCAATAAATGGCTTCTTGTCAGAGTCATTTAGCTTTTCGCGCTGTCTTTGTTTGAATTCAGCTCTGTCATTCCGGGGAGCACTCATGTGTATGAATGAGCTTGTAGTAATCCTTTGTTAAAGCCCTTCATTCAGAAAGACCAGGCAGCTCCAAGTAGGCACGCTGAAGGTGAAAAACACCAGCCAGACAACAAAAAGTCATATTCATTATTTACACCGTTTCTCTTTCTCTTTGTTTCCTCATACCCGCACCCCCCACCTCTGCCTCTATTTTTCTTTCTTTTCGTCTCAGTTTGTGAGCGTGAGCAAAAACAGTCACGTGTTACAGTACAGTGCTGCACATGCATGCAGGCACTGCAAGCCCGAAACACTCAGATATCTGAGAGTCCAGTCAGCCCAGATGCAGTACACACACACACACTACACACACACACACACACACACACACACACAGAAAAAAAGAGAGAACCAGAAGTCTGATATACGACCCAATATTGTGTGTATCTGTGTAACAAGGAGGATGATATCTCACACTTGAGTTGAACTCTAAAGGTCACTGGTAGAACTGTATTTTACCTGCTGCTCCTGGGGGATTCATTACTGGGTGACCTAGCTGCTCCGCCTGCTCAGTCTCCTCCCTCTGTAGCCAAGGACAGAGAAGACACACGGCAAAACAACAAATGTTCACACACACAAACACACAAACACACACACACAGAAACAGATGGAGGTTCCAGCTTATTTCTGCATTAAACAGCTCTATTACTCCTTAGTGCTGCAACTGCAATTGGAAATAATGCGTCGATTGTCCTCCATTTTAGATGTGTATTCCCCATAGATTTGTGGTAGTTTTTTTTTGTGTGTGTGAATTCTTAGTGTCATAGTGATCCTGAATTGAGTCATTTTGCCCAAGTACAGGTAAATCCAATCAAGTATTGCTAGATGTACTGTACATGCAGTTTTAGCTCAGTGCCAAATTAATACCTTATGTCTCATGACTGTTATGCTTTGTTGTGAGACAAATTAGGTGATTATAGGTAATTAATAATCGTATTTTTAAGACCATTACGAATAAACATTAATAAACATTATTGTAGTGGCTAATCATTCACAGCCCCAATTCCTATTTTGAAACATTTATATGCCAATGCCTTTTCCTTTAGGGGAAATTTATTGTTGCATGCTATTACACAGTTTTTAGTGTTATGTACAACCTTCTGATTCAAAAAGATTTACTACTTACTTGTCAACGTACTACTGACAGACTATATGAAAAGCGCTAATTACCAGTGATTTAGTGAGAAATCCACTGGCCTGACATCAGGGGGACTGCAGACAGAAATGGAAGTGTGCGGCATCATCAACATGATTAAGGTTATCACCTGACTACAGTCCAGCAGACTTGGCACTTCTGTCCTCATGCAAAGGCCAGCCTTTGTGTGTGTACATATGTGTTTTTTTCCTTCTTTGACAAGAGTCCAGTCAGCTAGGCAAGTACACTAAGATGGTTGCCCAGCATTTCTACTAGATGCAGAGACAAATAGAAAAGCCTGACCAGCGTAGATCTTACTATTGCATTACTCACAAGCCCATCACTGCAGCCAGACTGTCAGCAATACACTTTAACTTATTAGATGTGGAACATCCAACATTTGACTTATCGCAGCAAACCAAGAAATGTGTCATAGTGATGTTCTTCCTTTGGATGTAGTTTTCCTTTGGATGTGGAATTGCACATGTTGGGAAATAGTGATTTTTAGCCTGAGAATGTACTCCGTGTATAAATATGTCAGCCATTAAGAGCTCTGGTTCTTCCTGTTTGGCTGGTGTCATAACAGTGGGATTGTCATTGTATGGCTGCACACATGGCTGCCTACATCCACACCGGGGCCAAAAAACAGCTACTCTCCCTTGTCCGCATTCAAAGACACCCTCTGCGATTTCCTTTCATTGCATCAACATCCAACATCATAGGGGACACAGAGGCTTTGAAAGTGGACGAGACTGATGCAGCTGATGCTACTGTCTGGTACACCTGTGGCTTAAATGATCCGATCCTGTTGTTGCTTGGATATGCCTGTCTGGTGATGAGCTCTCCAGACTGGCTTTGTGCACGCAATGCAGAGACACTTGGCCTCTCAATGCCAGCAAATTGGGCCTCATGTAAAGGAATACTAAAGGAAGGGACCTAGTGAAGTGAAACACACGCCTACAAACGCACACACACAGACACACACGCACACACACACACACCCAAATACACACACACACACACACACACACACACACACACTTAACTCAAGGCCTTAGGGGGCAGCACTGTGTAATAGTGAGTGAATGGGCACAGCCCTTGGAGAGGGTTTTGCACGCTACAATTTTTTTAAGTGGCCTTCTATCAGTACAGAGCAGCTGCTGAAGAAACCCTGGCCCAGATTTGTAGTCCATCCATCTATCCACTCATCCATTCGCCCCGTTGCCCGAGGAGGAGAGGGGAAAAAAGGAGGAAGAGAGAGAGAGAGAGAGACAGAAAGAGAGAGAGATGAGCTCTCTGTCCCTCACCACCACCCTCACAAAGCCTCAGCTATGGGCCATTGGTGGCCTGGGAGAAGCTCGGCACAATTGTGCTTTTTGTTCCGCTTATCGTTATGGGGATGGCAAAAGAATCAACTCCTCCGTTGGTGTGGGTGATTTATTTTGATAGCAGATGTTTGCTGATGCAATCTCCACAGAGGGTAAATGTGTCAGCGTGGATGACTGTGGCATGATGAGTACAAGTGTGTTTAGTATGGAAGTAGAGATAAGAATAGTATGTGGGAGATGCAGTGGAAGATCACGGTTGGGCCTGGTTTTAGACCGTCTCGTAAACACTTAATCAATCTAAGATTGAAACGTCTGGGTGTAAAGACGGGGTGGGGGGCCTGTGAAACCACAGGCCATATTTAAGACTAATCAAACTGATTACTGTGAAGGATTCACAGTATCTCTTAAATAGCCGCTTAGATACATGAAATTTGGTCTGATAGGACCTGAATGATTTCTTCTAGCCGTGTGTAAATTTTGTGTATGTCTGTATGTGTGTGCGTGGGTTAGGGACATCGTCAGTGTGCATGGCATCAGTAGTCTTTTTAAAGAAAAAATTAGATTTTTTTTTCCTTAGACCTAGATCAGATGTAGATCAGTTATGCGCTGCATATTTTGTATCTAATATAATGTAATCAAGTCAGCATTGTGAAATGTGAAAAAAAATGTTAAATGTCCTGCATTTTATCTGACGCATTTTTTTTCATCAGTATCACATTTCTTAAATTTAAATTCAAGGCAGTAGAGCATAAAGTGCACTTGACGTCCCCCCTCGTCCTCAGGTACTCTTAACTAGCTCCAGCATCTGTAATTGCCCAGACAAGTGGGTTTGAAGTGGAAGGAAACATTATGGGTATAGCCTGTGCCTGTGCGTGTTTGTTTGCTTGCCTTCCTAGAACAAAGGCGCACTACACTGAAGTAGCCAGGCTGAAATAAATGGAGGGGGGTCAAAGGATCTAGTTGTTGTTGCTGTGCTTCTTTGAAAGGCCTGCTTTTGGCTCCCGTTGAGGTGATTGAGAGAGCACTTTGTCCTGTGTACTGTGTAAAATTGGGTTATGCTTAATTAGATTTTTTTTGGAGACCCAAGGGCCTTTGCGAACTGTGTCCCAAAGTGGTTGTAACGTTCTGTTCAGCGTCTCTCAAGACTTCTCTGTTTGCCACATCTTTGGTCAGTCCTTCATTAGCTCCTTTGTTGACTGGCTGGTGGCTCTCACAATGTTTTTTTTCCACATTCAAACTCACCCTCTTCCTTCTGTTTTTCTCTCCTTCTTCAACAGTGGAGCACGCTGAAGACCACCAATGCCATTTCTTGCCTAACAACACCGTGCCAAACCCCCCACCTGCCCCTCCACACCTCCAGAGCCAGAACCAAGACTCACCTGAGACGCACACACGTCCAGCTTTCCTCGCACCACCCTCACTGCCAAAATCTTAGTCTGGTCCTGGTTGCAGTACTCAGATCCCAGTTTCCTTCTTCTCCAGCTCTTTCAGCCTCTGACCCTCATCACCATACTGGGGCCTCTGAGATAAATGAGCCTGGCAGGTAAGCCCACCACCACCATGGTTTGCCCAGTGTTTCTATGCTGTGATGAAGCCCGTTTCTGGTTATTGGTTCTCTAATATAGCTAGTGCCTTGCTTCTCAAAAAGCTGCTTCTACATTACAAATATGAAAAAAAAACAGATGGCCTCTATAATGTTATACATTCCAAAAGTTAAATATTTTCAAATTATTTTTATTACTCAGTGATCCGCCTCTACAATATTTAACACATAGTAGGTTTGTGTCCACTCATAACAAGTCCATGTCTAAATAATATATCCCCACCAATGTACTGTAATAAGGGCTACTGGTGCGCAGGTGAGAAATAGGCTATAAACAACTGCAATTTGTATACCTTCCTCCTCTGCCACCTTGTGTTGTAGCTGTATGCCCTACGCCACAGCCGCAGTCTTAATAGACATGTCCCCACTGCAAGCCTTAGACAGGAGTGAAGTGTAGCCTATGTGGTGCTGGCCAGATGAGTGACTGCAGGTTTCGGTGCCAGATGGTCATTATGCCAGTTCACGAGATTCGTGCTGCCTCATTACCTCCCCCTGCAGCAGGTAGAGAGAGTCATCTGTGTGTGTGTGTGTGTGTGTGTGTAAGTGTGTGTGTATTTAAGTATGCAGGGTGTGTTTGTGTACATTGACTGTGAAAGTTGTTGTTCACAGGCAAGCTCACGTCTCAACACATCTTGGGCAGTCCCCTCGCAAGGGGCAAGGGCAAACAGTTAATGGAGCGCATAATAACAGGCCGAGGGGCCTGCCATCTCAGACCATCTCTCACCTCTCTCTCTCTCTCTCTCCGACTTTCCCTCCCCTCATTCTGCCACTATCTGTTTTGCTTCGTGTCTAATAGGTTTAGTTTGCCATTTTTTTTGTCTACCATTCAGTTGCTTATCTGCCCCTGCAACTTTCCTTTATGTGAACGGTCAAGGTCATTCTTTTCTGTTCACCTTCATAGAGACCGACTGAAGTGACCCAAGGTTCAAACAGGCACATGAGGACACAAGTGAACTTGGTTGTCACTAGTTGAGACACCATGTGTCTCTCAGTGTCATGCCCCATCACATCTGTCCTAAACAAGCAGCATAATGTTTCCAGCATTCTGTCAGAACACGAGGGCCAGCATCTGGTCGATTTAGAGCCAAGCGACAGAACGTTCACCCATCAGCAAGGAATGAATTTGTACTGCCAGCAATTTACAGTTTACAGTTTACAGCACAGCAAAGCAAGGGAGTGAGTGTGTGTGTGTGTGTGCCGTGCCTGCCTAAATGTGTTTGTTATTCATATGTGGAAGTGTGTGTGTGTGTGTGTGTGTGTGTGTGTGTGTGTCCTGATGTTTGTGTAAGGTCTGTTCATCTGGATTCACAAGAGCGGGAACCCTGTAAGCAGTTAATCTGGCGTGGCAGATTCCCCACTGTTGGATTGGAGCCTTATCTTGGGCAGAGTTTGCTTGTCTGATGCTGCCTTGATCACAGCTCAGGGCGCACAGCTTAGCCTCCCCCATCTGGAGCCAGCGGCATGGAGGATGAGTAGAGAGATGGAGAGAGAGGCTGTGGTTGCCCGTGGCAACAGATGTGCCCAGTCACTGGATCTGACCTCTCAGGTGAAAGTGACATCCCTCTTGGAAAGTCATAGGTTTCGGAAGAGCCAAAAGTTGCACTTTGGCACTGAGGTTGACTCACAAGCTGGCTGGCTCTTCATGAGAGAGTTCATGTGTTTCTTTCCAAAGCCTCCCATACCAATGCTTGGGTTTATTGCCTATTTGCCTAGGTTTATTGCCTATTTGTTTATTGCTTTAATTCTATGTTGAAGGAAAACATCAGTTGACATCATGCATTCATCAGTGAATGTGTATCAGGGGCTTCAGCAGAATGTGGTTAGGTTGTACACACAATAACTGACCCATTTATAGGCAAATTTACTACAACATTTATTTATTTTATTTGGTGTAGACCCTACAACTCCAAAACACAACCATACAACTCACAGCAGGTTGGTTAAAAAGCACATGTACACATCAGGATCCTGTGGTTTTGGCTTCTTATAGCACTGTCACCACCAGTGCCAAAGAACAACTCCATTTAGAAATATGTAATATTTCCCATCATTTACACATTTTTAAATAGATGACAGAAAACGTATATACTCAGTGCATAAAGAAAAATGTCTGCTGGAACCTGTATGATGTTTAGGACTAAAAATATGGCAACAGACAGAGTAAGACCTCACTGCTCTTATGGGACAACTCGCAGAGGGTATACAGTCGAGTTCATTGCGTTGTGTTACGTTTCATGGAAGTCAGTCTCCATGAACCAAATCTGTCAGAGCCTATTTGGCATACTCTACTAAGTTTCTCCCCCTTGCTTTTGAGAAACTCCTACCGTTCGACTCAGGCTTGGTTAGAATGCATTCACTACCATCTTCAGAAAGATTTTTATCTGCATGGATGAGATTCACCATGAATATGCAAATGGTTCTTCGGAGTGTGCGATACTCCTATAAGACAGAGGAGTCTTCTTTCCATCTTTCCATCTTGTTATTAAATACATTCGCAACTAGATTCAAGAGACAGCAAAGATAATGGATGTCAGCTTTCCAGCCACTGTGGTGTTTTTGGTGTTTTTTTTTAGGGGGTGGGGGGTAAATTCCATACAGCTTTTCCTTAGTAATTTGTAGCTTGAATAAATGTTCAAAATTGAACCCTAGGTGAAGTGCTCTGAGCCTCTCTGAGGCACATGATCCAATCTGGCTCTAGAGCTTCACGATCCTGTCTTGCCGTCTCTGAATCCCGCAGTCAAACACATTAAGGGCTTGATGAGGTAATTGGAGTCATCCTGGATGCGTGACCACTCACAAAATTGGCTCTTGCATTAGACACACAGTGTCTCGTCAGAACTGTCCCCAAACGAGGAGTCTTTTGCGATTCTGCCCATGAATCTACATTGTGAGTGACTGTTAGAGTCACTCATGTTCTGCATAAGCCATTTTATTAGCGCATCTGTTTTCATTCGAGCTTCACTTAGGGGTTAAGAGGCTGTTAGTCGCCAGAGAGAGCTGACTTGAGGCTCTCTTTTCTGTTTATCTCTTGAATATTTTTTTTTCTGGGATTCAGATGCATTTTGAGACATGGATGTGTTTAGTGCATGTGACAGGTACTGATGGTGGTTGAATGTGATGCTGTTGACATATTTTAAGATGTATAGCCCTAAGACTTGTTTTAGTGGCAGGATTTCATGTAAAGACAAGGGTCCTGTCAGACAACATCAGTGGGAAGGTTTGACTGTAAAATGTGTGTACGATTTGTCACTGGAATCTAGAAATCACTACAAAAGTGGGGTTGTATGCACATGTATACTCCTAAACCTAAACTTGGCCGGTGTGGGGATACATTTACATTTTGCCAACAGCACACCATAAGACAGCGTGAATTAACATGTTCTACAGATTAACTGACGTGCAGCCCTGTGGAAAGTTGAAATAATTAGGGAAGGACTACTGCAGTAATCGGCTCTAAGGATGGTGAGAGTCTCAACCCCCCTTGCCTGTTTTAAGTGCTGGAGCTTATTGTCAATTCTTAAGTGCTACAGCCACCTATCCTTCTCTAAAGAGATTTATGACACAACATCTGTTGAGTTTGGATTTAGTGTTTTTTTTATTTTTTATTTCACACAGCGGAGGTGAAAGAATTCAATTGTACTTCAAAACCCGGAGTTGTGACGTGCATCACAACAAGCAGACTCACTGCCAGCTATGAGTGTGCAGTTTCATTTATTTGAGCATTATTTTTAATGCTTTCAGCATTCAGCGTTCAGCACTATTTTTCTTCGGAAAAATGCTAATTAGTTCGAAGCATTAATATTAATGGAGCGTAACTCCTCTCGTGTCGGCGGCAAAAGGCCAGAGACTGGTTAAAGCAGCGCTTTGCTGCTTTTTCTGCCAAAACAAAATGTCCTTGACCCCTGCCACTAATTCACCATCGTATTCTTCATTTTTCACGAGAGGAAAATGTAATTAGTGGCACGTTTGGACGGAATTTCTAATTTGATTCGGATACAGTGACTTGAGGGATTAGATTTGATTTGCTACTGTGGGAGAGGAAGGAGGGAGAGAGGAGAGCCAGGATCCATACCATCGATCAGCACACGACAAGCACCCAGCATTTCTTTATAAGCATCTCTCCCCAGAGAATTGTCTGGAAAGTCAATGTCCTGTCACATGTGCCTGGCACGTCTTTTTTCACCTATAGATAAAGGCAGCTGTCCTTGGTCTTCAATAAGTGTGAGGGAATCGAATAAGGTGGGGTTCGAGCGCTGGTTTTGCCCGATGGGAATATCTGTAGGTTTAGGGCAGAGCATCTTGAATCCGTCAGAAGGACACATGGCACGGGAGGAAATGAATTGAATGGTTCCCACCGTTGCTTTTTGTGTCGCTGTCACAGAGCTTTCCCGTAAGCAAATGTAACCGAGGTTTTGTCGAGCACTCCATAATTCATAATTTGTAATTGGGAATTGTGAGTGGATTCAGAGGCCCAGTAGCATGTGGTAATCTCGTGCAGTGAGAGAGATTAGGCATAATGAACATAGGCCCTATACAATTATTGGGGGGGTTGGGGGGGGGGGGAGCTTTTCTCTTTCCTAAACGAAGCCTTCCAGGTTTTACTCCCTGTGCCTCTCAAACTCTCTAAAGTCTATGTGTTTGTACTAAGCCAAGGTCTCATATACAAAAAACATTAAAACACGTGTACCTTGGTACTTATGAAAATGTGTTTTTCCTTCTTTACACAACGTGGATCTCCACTTAAGCACAACGTTTACAAAGGTATCTGTATTCAGTGACTGAAACCTTGTAACTGTTAAATAAATATATGTTTTTATGGATATCCAGCTTCCTGTAAACGGGGTGTTAATTTTGGTCGGTGTCCATGTAATTCAACCTCCTCTTCATCTGTCCACCTGGCCTCCCTTGATCTGTCAAACCACAAGGTGCTAAACCAGTCTGCAGGGAACGATTCAATCAGTGGCCATCCCTGTCAGAGACAGAGAGAGCGAGAGAGGGTGAGAGAGAGATCAACTGCTTTGAGAGACTGGGCTGGCCGTTAATCAGAGTGAAGCTCTCAGCGTCTCTCCAGCAGGTGGATTCATTAAGGCGGTGCTAGTGGTTGTGGAGATGAGGGCAGTGTGTGTGGTCTCAGCGGTGTTTGACAGAATTGGAATGATGTATATCTACATAAACAGCTGCTGATATATAGGCAGTCCTCCCCCACACTCTGTCGTTTCTCACCTTGGCGCTCAGGCGGAGAGTGGGTGGTGATGGAGGTACTGGTGGAGGTGGAGGAGAGGTGGATGAGTGCGTCAGCGTCAGCTGCACCATGGCTGCGCTGTGGGTGGCTGCCAGGCAGTCAGGGCTCTATGGAGCCTTAATGGCTGCTGTTGTTCTTCTCTGCATCCCTCAGTAGCTGAAGATGATGGAGGCTGTCACTGGGAGCTTTGTTTGTGCGCTTGCCGTCTCGCTGTCAGTCTCCCTCAGTAATTGTGAGTAAGTGTGCAAGCTCACTGGAGGGGGGTGGGGAGGATACAGAGGAGATCACCAATCATCTACCGACACGATCACCAGAAATCCCCCCCTCCTCCTGGTTCACCGGCTCCGATCGCTATTTTTCAGGCCATACATTAATTTGGCTGTTTTACTACATTCAGTCGCTGCAGGGCAATAATTACATTTTGCCGACAAGCGAATTTTAAGTAAAGGTGTGACACGGAGGAGGACTGAATTGAGTGCAGACTCATTGTGCACCAGGAGAGCTTCATTATCCCTCTTTCACCACCTCTTTTATCACTCCATTCCCATTCTCTATTTCTGTTTTCTCCGTCTGACTCTGTCTGACTTTCGTTTTCCTCATCTGTCTGTGCCCTCCCTCCGTGTTCTGTCCTGTTGGCAGGGATCCGATTGCAGAGATCAGTGCAGTGCAGAGTGGAGTGGGGCATGGTGGGCCTCCCTCTCCCCTCACTGCAGCAGGGCTGCAGACGCGCTAATGAATAGCGTCAGCCCGCCCTGCGCTGCAGCGTAACTTAGTTTACGAGGCTGTTTGACCTCACACCCCCGCCGTGCCCCGGGACAGCAGTCGATTCGAGCCAACCCAGCTGAAACGAGCCCAGCTCAGCCGAAACCGCTGTTAAAGAAGAGCTAAGCAACGTTCTGTTTTTTTCTCTCACTGCTCCCTCTAAAGACCGTTGTATTGCATTGTATTACACTGCATTTTATTGGAGGCGGTCTGCGCTGCTGAACATTGCAAGTGCTGAATCTACCGCTATAGGCCATGGTGGCGCATTCTACACCGTTCGTTCGCTGTGTAATGACTCATTTTAGCATCCTAAACAGTATGAAACGGATTAATTAAATGAAAAATGTTGCATAGTGGGCCTTTAATGTTAATAATGTTTGTATTGTTGATGTCTGTACACGTTCTAATGAGACTAAACCTAAACCGGTTTTCTGTCTGGATCACTGTTGTGTTCAAGACTTAACTTTAATTAACACAGAGACCCTGCTGGTGCTGGTGTATTTCCATTCTAATGGGATAGCTTGGAGTCGGCACAGTGCGGTCGCACAATAACACAGCACAATAGCGGTGCTGTAATGGCCCGCTATGCTCTAGCATGTTTTGCGCTGAAGTAAGACAAGCTAAAGCCTCTCAAAGCCGCCTCGCTGCAGCGCTCAGCAGTGAACTCTCTTTCCCTCAGCGGAGACGCTCTTTGTTCTGTATCATTGTTATCTTAGTCCTGCCAACGCCTGGGTTCTCCGTTGGCAGCCGAGTCGGGTTTTGAGTTCAGGAGTTTCTCAAATCTCCCGAGCAACATTTGATTAGGATGCCAATGCACACAAACCCCATTCCTCTTTGGCACATTACCCCCCCCCCCCCTCCCCCTCTTGTAGCATATGTGGGTTATCCTCCTTTTATGTTGCTATTGTTCTCATTACCACCGCCAAGCTATATGCGAGGCGAGGGTATAGTTTGCACTGGTGTTCACACGTTCTCCTAATTGACTGAGTAGGCTTGTTCCAAATTAATTACCACCTCGACTTATTTTCTGCTGCATGCAGAGCTTATTGCAGTGATACACAGAGATGGCAAAAGTACACACTGTCCATACTCAAGTATGGATTAATGGATGTGTGTTAGTGGATGTGTGTGTTTGTAAGAATATGAATGTTCGCCATGTATTTTAAGAATATGAAATCGGCCATGTATTTTGACGTTGAGTGTAGAAATATATTATTCTTTCTATATTCTCCACTAATTTATGAGGTAGCTTTCAGGCATGCCTGACACTGTCCTTGAGGATGGAGCATGCAAGCCCTTCTCTGGAGGTGGAATATAAAGCATATAAAATGACATTCACACACCCTTTCAATCAAACCTCCCTCACCTCCTGCGCAGGAAGTGCCACTGCATGAGAGTTAGCCTCCTGCTTTAGATGGTGAGAGAGAGAGATAGAGAGAGCGAAATAAGGTTTCCCTATTCCCACTTCTTTTTTATTAGCGTACAGTGTGTTTTTCCCTTCCTTTCTCTTCCTCTGACTCCTCCATTACCACTGCCCTTCATCTCGGCTCAGTGCTTCTGGAAGTCCATTTCCTGCTGGTGGACACCTCTGTCAACAGCTGCTGGCCATGAGCGAGTGAGCGGAGCAGAGGGGAATGCTGGGTAAAATCCCGGCCCTGCCTGCCTGATATCCAGCTTCGCCCCGCTGCAGCTCAGAGGCACGCAGCTCTCCAGTTAATAAAGCTCCGCTCTGCTCTGTGCCACCACTCGTTCGTTTCATCCAGCAGCCCGCAGGGGCATCCCAGTGGCGAGCGTGGCAGCGTCGTAAGCAGCACAACCCCACCGCTGTGTGAAGTGAAAGGCTTTCCAGCTGTTTTGACACCCGCGTGAAATTTGGGGTTTGAGGGGGTAGCCGGGCCGAACTGAGCCAAGTCGAGTCGGGCCGAACCATCCAACCTAGACCCAATGCTTCATCTGGCTGGCTGCAGGCCTCTTGGGGGCTCCATTGAAGCACAACGTACAGTATGTTTACTTATTATATTGTCTGCTCATTATGTTGCAGCTCCTCTCCCTCCATGCCTGAGTCCTGCATGCTTTTCTCTTTCTTCTTGTACACATGTATGTGAAACGTGCCTGAGGAGATCAAACCCAATCAAAATGCGAAGGTGCCAGAGAAACAAACAACTACCATAAAACAAATCCAGCTCTTTTCATTAGCTGCTGTCACGCTGAAGGTGTGTGGGTGGGTGTGTGTGTTAGACCTGAGAGGATTTGTAGCTTCGAGATATTTTAGGAGTTCTGCATGGAGGCAAATTCGGTGCGGAGGAATCCCTACCTGTTCACTGGACGGGTTGGTGTGATCTGAGATCCGGATGCAGCTGGCTGTGAGGGAGGTGGAACACTGTCGGCATGTCAGCAGGTTTAATGAAGGGAGGGAGGCAGTCAGGCCCAAGCTACCGCAGGAAAATGAACACTGATAAAATAGTTTAAAATCCTACCCCTCTCCCCCTTTTACCCCGCCCCCCTTCTCCCTCTCTCTTTCTCTCCCTCTCTCTCTCTCTTTCTCTCCCTCCCTCTCTCTCAGTGGTGTTTTATTTTCTTCCCTCGTTCACGCCTGTGTGCTTGCTTGGAAGGGCACGCCATCTCAGGGGAGAGGAAGCAGGGCAAGGTGGTTGCTAAGAGAAGCCGAGAGAGAGAACTTTCACAGTCACGGCCAGGCATTTTTCTCTGCAGTCTGAGCAGGCAACCGACATAAATTGGTCCGTCTGACAGGGTCTCGCCGAACCTCCATCTTGTTGTTTGTATGTGGTTTGTGTGTGTCTGTGTGTGTGTGTGTGAGAGAATTTTTTTTTTCACTGTGTATTTTTGTGTGTCCACACTTGAAATGAGTGTGTCCTTGTACATCTGTCTCTCCTCCCTGTGTGTGTATGTGTCTGTCTGTTGGTCTGTCTTTCTGTCTGTCAGTATGTGTTTTAAAGTCTTCAGCAGTGTGTCACTTTTTTTCTTTTTTCACAAAATGAGGTGTCACCTTCAAGTTGATTGGCAGTGATTACAGAAGACTCCCTGGATGTCTGTCAGACTCATACGCTTTTATATGAAGCCCTTCGCCTGGAGTCTCTCTTACTCACTCGACTCACAAGACTTTCCTGACCTGGTGCCTTTTTCCTTTCATTCGCTTGTCTTACTTCAGTCACTACTACCGGGGAGGTTTTGTGATCACAAAAAATTGTCCAAATCACCTTCAGAGAGAGCGATTAAAGCTTTGATTTATTTGAGGGAGGGCGGATTTACACTGGTACACAAGTGTTAGACAGCATGTATGTGGATGTGTTTGGGAGCAGAAACCCCTGTCTGTGATGTAGTGTGTTGTTACTTGCCCTTTGCTGGATGTAGAAGAGCGATATCTAGCGGCCGCAAAGGGAACAATTCTATCGTGTTGTGCTATTGGTGGACATTTGAGCAAGTCTTTGGGGATTGGCTGATGGATAGCAGAGAGGAGACAGGAGGTTCCTCCCATTATTAAGGTTGTGGCTTTAAGTGGGTCAGTGTTGCAATCTTGTGAAATCACTGCACTGAGCACAGATCAGGGGATTACACAGGAAGACCCAGAGGGTCTGTGACCAGGGCCTACATCACAGTGTGTGTTTGTGTGTGTGTGTGTACATGTGTGAGAAGGGAGGAGGGTGCTATGTGTGTGTGTGTCTATGTGTGTGTGTGTGTGTGTGTGTGTTTGATTTGTGGTTTGCCCCACTGCACGCTCAATAGCATGATACTTGGGATATAAAATGCATAATAAGGGACCCCATATCAAAACAGGGATTTACATCTAAGACAAAATAAACATAATGAATTTATGTCTCTCCTGCCCCATTCTACAGTAGTGCCTATAAATGACTATAATCTACAGTTATTCAGAACATTGCTGCTAAATGCTAAACTCTAAAAGCTAATGCAATCCCAACTGATATGACACATGCAAAAAAAAAAATCCTTGTGGTGTTTTTAGTTCTGCTTCCTGGTGTGCTGAATTTCAAAGCCATCTGGTCTGCTTAGTGTTGAATAAATGCAGGGTTTAAAAACACACATGAGCATGTTGGGTACATATGCTGTAAGCAGGCTGTAATGAGACTAGTCATGTTTGAAGGAGATCTCAGAGGAATGACGGAGTAGTCAATGATTCACTCATTGTGTGTGTGTGTGTGTGTGTTTGTTTTGTCTTCCTTGATTGCAGCGGTGGCGTTGACTTGTGTGGAAGCTGAACCCCGAGAGGTGTGATGTGTATAGCCTAGAGCTCCGGAGGCAGTGACGCAGTGCAGCCATGAGCCAGCAGGGGGCGCAGACGGGCGTGGATCCCTGTGGGGTGGCCGAGCCCAACCACTCGGCCCCGCAGACGCACGGGCACCGCCGAAGGCAGGACAACGGTGAGGGCGGCCCCAGGCCACCCAGGACTCGTCACCACAACCACAACAGTAGCAGCGGCAGCAGCAACAACAACAATGGCCACGGTGGAGACAACGGGCAACAGCAGAACCCCCCTGCCCGGTACCGCAGGTACGACCCCTCGGAGGCCAGCAGGCCCAGGGGGCAGAGGAGAGCGGCGGACGCAGGCGATGCGGAAGGGACCGAGCCGCAAACGCAGACTCAGGGCCAACAGGCCCAGCCGCAGCAGCAGCCCATACCCAGGCCGGCAGTGAGCCGCTACCGGAGGCAAGGCGACACGGAGGCCAGGCTGCGGGCGCAGCAGCAGAGGCAGAGACAGCGGCAGCTGCGGGAGGCGGAGAGAGCAGAGAGAGCGGAGCGGGCGGAAGCCCAGCAGCAGCAGCAACAACAGCAGCAACAGCAGCGCCACGTCCCTCCTGCCCAGCCCCAGCCCCAGGCCCCCCCTCCACCGGTAGCCCCGGCCGAACAGGAGGATGCGGAGGAGGAGGACGACGGCGCACTTAACCGCTCGGCCAGCACGGAGAGCGGCTTCCACAACCACACGGACCGCGCCGAGGGCGACGCCGACATGGCCATGGAGGCCCTGGAGCCCGAGGACGAGAGCGCCTACAGTCTGACGCTGCGGCCGGAGGCGGACGAGTACACTGAGAGCGCGGAGTCCGAGCAGCTCCCCCACGGCCACGTGCACCCGCAGCAGCAGCACCAGTATCCACCCCAGGCCCCGCCGCTACCACGGGACCCCCTGCCAAACACCGAGCGGCCCCGCACACTTCACCCGGACGCCCCCAACCCCGGCAGCGGCTACTCCAACTACGTCTACACCCAGCCGGCGTACCGCATCTCTTCCAGCCGGGAGGGAGGAGGAGGAGGATGCGAGGAGGCCCGCGAGGCCCCAGAGGATGAGCCATACGCTGAAGCCTACGCTGACTACAGCCCGCAGGAGCACGTGTACGAGGAGATAGCAGAGGCGCAAGCTGCGGGCCACATTGGTGGGGCCCCAGAGGGCCAAGTCCCCCATCAGCAGCCACAGCGGTGTCGGAGACAGCAGCAGCAGCAGCAGCAGCAGGCCGTCCGGCTGTTCGAGCGCGAGGACAGCGCGGGCAGCAACAGCAGCACCTACCGGCAGCAGGAGGCGGTGGGCTCGCGGCTGCACCACTACGACGAGCGCTCGGACGGCGAGTCGGACAGCCCCGAGAAGGAGGCCGAGTTCGCGCCGTACCCGCGCTCCGACAGCTGCGACCGCGAACACGAAGACGAGGACATCGATCAGATCGTGGCCGAGGTCAAGGAGAGCCTGAGCTCCCAGAGCCTACAGCAGGCCTCCATGGGCCCGGAGGGAGAGCTTGAGAGGGAGGGGGATGAGGGAGGGGATTGGCCCGAGTCAGAACACAATGCCCAGCACGCACCAGAGGAGGACGCCCAGTCCGTGGAGCCGACCGACGAGAAGGAAGAGATGATGGAAGAAGGGGAGGAGGAAGAGGAGGAGGAGGAGGATGTGCCACTGCCCAACATCAGCCCCGTCGAGAGGCCCGCTCAGCAGCGCATGAGCCGGGAGAAGAGAGACGCCATCTCGCTGGCCATCAAGGATATCAAGGAGGCCATCGAGGAGGTGAAGACGCGCACAGTGCGCTCGCCCTACACGCCAGACGAGCCCAAAGAGCCCATCTGGGTGATGAGGCAGGACCTGAGCCCCACCACCGAGAACGACCTGCAGCCGCCACTAGGGGGCGATGTGAGTAGAGTTTCTGCTTTCTCACACTCAGCTTACCGAGCATTTACTGAAGGATAGATAGATGATAGATAGATACTTTATTGATCCCCAAGGGGAAATTCAAGAAGGTACTGAGGATGCATCTTTCCATTATCTATGTATTGTATGCTGTAAAATCTTATGATCTATGTTTTGTGTGATGTTAAATATGGGATGAGAATGAGGGTACACATATTAGTTTGTTTTAGGGTGATTGTGTAAATGTTGTGACAATGTTGAGAACATTTCACTAATGAACTACTGCAGTGAATCATCTTGCAGATGAACCTAACCCCACGTCTCTCTAGTAAATTTGTAATTAATTGTGTGTGCTCCCTGCAGACTAGTTTTCTCCAAAGCTGTTCCGTCTGCACTGACAGCTCTGAGTAATTAGTATTCTCCAGGGCTCTGTCGAGTGTCATGCATTGGTATCAATCAGATCGGTATCAATATGCTACTCGCTCAAATCACACTGTCTCGTACCAACTCTCAAATCAGTGCATGATAAACAAGTTTTTTTTTCTTCCCCTAGAACAAAGCCACAAAAGCTCAGTTGCTAAGGAACGACTTTCTTTTTTCAGCCTGAGGAGAGTGTCCATGCGGTGGAAAAAAACAAAAAACAAAACAATGGTCGAGGGAGTAGCATACGCTTATGGCGAGGGGGTGAGTGAAGCATCTCGATTAAAGGCACATTGACGGTGTATAAATTGAGGCTACACTTTTTTGGTGTCTGGTGTTGCGTGGTAGCTGTTCCTGCCACACTCGGCTGTGCCAGTGCACTCCTGCTCACCAGGCACCCACCCCACACAGCCCCTTGCTGAGCTCCGCCTGCCAGTGTGCCGGACAAATTGTCTGCCAGTGGGAAATGAAGAGAGGCTCAGGCGAGCTATAATGGAATGGCTCAGCTTATTCGCGGCCCGGGGGCCAATGCTCATCTGTATTCCGTGAGTGGCGTGTGTGTGACCGGTATGTGCAAATGGAGCTGTCCCTCTCCTGAACATCGACAGCCAGGCCACTGCTGATAAGTGCACAGAGAGAGAGAGGGAAAGAGCGAGAAAGAGACTGAGGCATAGAGAGAGAAAGAGAGGAAGAAAGAGAGAAAAAGAGAAATTGAGGCATAAAGATTGACAGAGAGAGCGAGAAAAGTCTGTTTGAAGGGCTGAATTGACCTTCTTATATCGAGGGACCAGTGAGTTATCCAAATCCTTCTCATTTTGAGATTTTCTCCCGAGTTCATTGTCTTATGTGTGTAGAAGAAACACCGTTCGTTCTCTCCCCCTGTGACATTCTCATGTCTTTATGCACGTGTTCTCCTAGCTAAGCATTTTTATTGCTGGGAGCATCATTTCTTCTTGAGCTCTTGTCAAAGCAAGGTCTTCCGGCGAGCGGGAGAACGTTCTGCCTGAAAGATAGCATCCCTGTCACGTGCTGATGTGCTTTTAGGGCATTTCTTTGATGAAACGCGGTTTCGCTGCGCATTCCCATCGCATCAGTATCAGATGCTGTGGCAGCTTGCGGTGTCCACTTCAGCAAGCAGGTGTGTCAAGTCCAAACAGAGCATACAAGTTGTCAAATGAGCTCTGCTTCACACATATGGATGCACGCATAGGTGTGCATCACACGTGTGCAAATGCAAACACAGACACACAAACACCAACAAACACATAAACACTAACACACTCACAGACATACACAAACACAGAGAAACACACACAAACACCCACAAACGTAGACACACACATGCACACACACACAAACACACACACACTCTCACACACACACATGCACACACACACACACACACACACACACCCCAAAAAAACACAGACACACACACACACACACAGGCACAGATATGCATACACAATGCAAGGCACCATTCTTGATTACACAGCCATTTCCCTTTCTGCTCTCGTCTGCTCCGCCCGTGTCTGGGAGGAGGAGGGTGAGGAAGGGATTCATTAAGTACCGCTGTTTGTTTTCCACGAGTGGCCAGCGGCCGGGGTGCAGAGGACGGCATCAATTCCCCGCTCGTCCTGCGCCGCGCCGAGCCCTTAATTACAATTCAGCAAGAGCCTAATGCCACAGCCCGCCGTGCTGATCTTCCACTCCGTGAGTCATCTGCGTCTGACTCGATGCAAAGAACAATATGACAGGAAGAGGGCAGGGAGGGAAAGGAGAAGCGCGGGGGAGAGAAAGACAGTGCAACCACCAGACCACCGCTGCAAAGTGTCTCACAGATTGACAATGCTATCTGAAATAACTGTCAGCAAACGGGTGACGCTGATGCTGTAGGAGAGATAATTGGCATATAAGATGCCGTGCGGTGAAGCTCTGCTTGTTCACAGAGGCGTTTGATGCATCCAATGCTGCCAAATTGGGAGCTGATTTTTTTTTTTTTTTTTTTTTTTTCTCGACGTGTGCAACCATTCAGGATTGACGACAGCAAAGAGCGTTCGATCTGATGATCTCGCCTCAGCAGGCTCCAGCCTACCTTTTTCTTGTTTTGTTGTTTTTTAAAGCTTGTTTGTTTCCCATACACCACTTCTAGAACTTTCTGTACCTCTCTGCGGGATTCTGACTCTCGGTGGTGCTGCTGGGAATTGAGCTTCCCGCTGTTTATAAACTGCATGTGCTCAAATGTGTCCATTAGTATTTTCAGTTGGTTCACTCCATGTTCCAGACCTATTGATCTAAAAACACTGTTAGCGGCCAGTTTTCACTGACAGGGTGAGGTCTCAATCAAATGGCTTTTGGTTTGGTCTAATCTCCACCGACAGTGTAAATCAGATGGTGGCTTAGACTTCGACCTCATGTCTGGGAGCAGGCCCACAGGGTCAAAGGAGACACATTTTTCCTTGAATCACCACCACGAGGGAGGTTATGTCTGCAAAGCTCCATGAGACAATACTAAATTATGCTGTACAAGTATCATTTACAACTATCATTTACATCACTGAATTGAATAGAATCCTGAGTCAAACCTGGAAGAAGGCAAATACCTCACAGTGTACTGTATGTCTGTCAGTCTGGGTGAAAGAGAGAGAGTCTACTTGGTTGGTGTTTATTTGCTAAAGCAGAAGCACCTACAGTAGCATTCAGCCCTCACAGGCCATCCCAGCCGGTGGGCGAGATAAACTCAAAAACCTGTTCAAAATGCAGAAAACACCAGGTGAAATCACCCCCGCTTCTTTAAAAAAAACTTAAGGATTTAGAAAAGCTCAGCAGAAAAGGTTAAGAGAAAGGCAGGTGAGCTTTTGCATATGAGTAGCATTTGACTATTTGTCCCGACACTACGAGCCCCCCCCCCCCCCCCCCCCCCCCCCTCCCCCTTATTTTCTTCTCCCCCCAGAATGATTTATTTAGTGCGGGCCAGAGACACAGCAAAGGGCATCCGGTGAATAATTCAGCAGTGTTCAGATAGTGTAACATTAGCACTGAGAAAAGCAGCCTCCCTTCCTCAGGCCACAGCCAGGGTCTAATACTGTATGTGTTTGAGAGATGCATTTATCCAGACACTGTCTGTCTTCTGGCACAGTGCAGTCTGGTTGTAGATGTACAATATGTGCAGTATGTGCAGGCTGTCATCCGAGTTCAACACAAGCACACATGGATAAATGAAGTAGAAAGCTTTGTGAAACGGTGCCATGTGTTTCTTTGCATTTAGACAGAAAGAGGTGAAGAAATCAAGTTGAGGTCGGTTCTGTCAGTAAATTGATGTCATCACGTTGACAAGCGGGCCTTCCATAGCAAACAAAGCAAACGCTATTAACCAGCGTTACTTAGGCGACGGTGTCAGACAGCGGGCCTAAAGTAAAGGCTGCTGAAACAGGAGCGCTGTCAACTTGTGTCCTCATTGGCCCGTGTGAAGCCCGATCCGTCTGAGCGTCACAGGAGACGAGCCAGGTCCGTTCAGGTTGGGTGCCTCTGTTGAGTCCAGTGTCCGGCGGTACAACACTGCACACCACCCCAGCAAGCACAGCACAGCATAGCACAGCACAGTCCACTACAACAGCCTAGCACAAAAAAACACAACACAGCACAGCACACAGTTGGACAGGGTTTCGAGCAGTCTGTGAGTCAGTCTATGAGTTTGGAGAGAGTGTTACTGTCGTGTTAACAGAAAGTCTTCTCCCAGCGCCAATGGAGAACTTTTGGATGTACCAGGTTGAGCGTCGTCAGGCAGATGAGGTCCCCTTGATCGATGACAGAGATGAGGTAATGTTTGTTTGCATTGTTCCTAGGCTTGACCATTTTAATCACATATCTATTGTACAGTAATGTTGCCAATCACCAGCATGACAAGACAGCCATTCCAGTTTTGTTATGCACTCACTGAGATCGGTGAGGCGTAAATTTCACTGTGCGCTAACAATTGCAGTGTTATCATTCAGAACAGTGCAGTGGAACAGCTGAGTAGAAGTGGTGGTGGTCATTAGCAGCCATCCTCAGGACTTGAAACCCACTTGTGGTATTTTCCATGTATCTATGACAACAGGGGGAGGACAGCAGGTGGGAGTGAGGCGCCAGGAAGTGAATGTGTTTCTTGTCATTAACCAGCTAGAAGAAATACAACCCGAATCAGACCTGTGTACTAAGTGTATGTCGTATGTCGAATCATGTACTAAGTGTGTGTTGTAGTTTGGTGAAGGATATTCTATACCTAAAAAAATTACAAATTACAATTGTGCCCTTATTGTGTTGTTACTCTTACTTTGTTTTACCATGTTTAGTGTAGAGACAATAAATGCATCACTCACAGCCACAATTAAGGTTAAGGTTGTTGGCATTGGTGTTAAACAGAATAAACTCCTTCCCTTTGTGTCCTGACTGTAGAAGTCTTTCTGAGGCACCTGAAGGCTACTGTTTCAACCTGTCTGTTTCAACCTCAGGCCTCTATCCTGTAGTCTGGTATTCAGGGCTAGCAGAAGGTTTTCAGTGATGTCACTCAACTAGGTACCTATTGGGTTATGGGGACATGGTGTCCGGTGTCAAGAGATGTTGTTGCCTCTCCTGTTGGATTAAAACCCACAGAGTACACAGCATACCAGCCCATCTGAACGTCTGCCCGCTAACATGAAAGATCTATGTCAACCATGTCGCATCCAATCCAAGCCCAAACATGTATCTTGTAGATATGACATTTCAGTGTAATCTTGTTGACAGTGCAGTGGTGTTGTTAAGTCATAAAGATTTCCTGTTATATCTTTTTTTTTGGTCTAGCATTGGCAGTGTTTGTTATGGGGTTGCTGTGAGAGTTTATTTTTTTCCCCGATGTGAGATGCCTTGTGCCTAGTCCTCCCAGTCTTGTCTGGCCAAGGTGTCAGAGGAATGTGCCAACCGAACAGAGGGCTTAGAGTCAGTTCTATCCTCTCTTGGTGTCAGTTTCCTAAAGCAATTCTCTCTGTGCCCTTGTGGTTCTCTCTCTCTCTCTCCCCCCCCCTCCCCACCCCCCCCTCTCTCTCTCTCTCTCTCTCTCTTTCACGCCCACTTCACCTTAAGGTCAAATAAGGCAACATCTTCTAGGTCAAATGATTTCAACAGTCCTGCCAGTGAAGCCATCTGAAAGTTGCAGTGTAATAATTATTCAGTCTAATGCAACGATCCTTTCAGTGAAACACCTTCACGCTTTTTAACGTCTATTGAAGTGTGGTGTGGTTCAAAAGCAACATGACTAAACTAAACCCCAAGAGGGATTAAGGTAATCTCATTTGTCCCATAGATGAAGGCTAAGGTTTGTTGCAATTTTTTTTTTTTTTTCGATTTGTCGTTTTCAAACAGTAGCGCTCTCCCAGCTCAGGCCTGCCAAGCCACAGTCATTGCATTTGTCATGGTCTGGAGCCATTCCATAAGTCTACAGCTGGATCCAAATTGCGTTTCGGGTGACAAATGCACGGATCAAGGCACTAGAAGGCAAATGGGCAAAACAAATGAATTCAGCCGGAACAAGAGTCATTACAACTTTTCACTTAAGAGAGGCTTTTGTAGCACCTGCGCATACCATCATGGCACTTGATGATATAATTTGCAACACTTGAATGCAGCCTCAGTCCCTAAATAGATTTTAATGTCATTACTTCGTCATCACTCTAGCGACTGCCCATTTTGTAGGTGCCCTTTCTGACAAGTATATAACCATTGTTTCCTGATAAATCCCGGTTAATTATCGTCTCCAAGACTTAAAAATAAAATTTTCAAACCTTGTATAAAATATAGCCTTGGAGCAGAGGGCCACGCCTGCATTCATCCACTATGAGAATGCAATCTGAAAACAATAAGCCGAAATCGTCTTTCTTGAGTGATAATTGCCATCACCAGCCGAGACGAAGCCTGTTCAAGCTAAAACCAGAACAGTTTTGAAGGAGTTCCATACGGGGCCTTGGAACCTTATTTCCCTTGTGTTTCCCCACCAGTCTCCAGGCTCTGGGTCCCACTCCCCCCAAGGAGCCGAGTCCTCCAGCCACCACATGCCCATGCACGAGGGGAGTGACAGCTATGAGTCGCCATCACCTGCCGGGAAAGAGGTGAGAGCCTCTCAAAATACCGCTCATTTTTCTCCATCAGTGTCTGTGTGGGCTGTAGAGCTGAGAGCATTGAAATAAGTAATAGCAGTTAGTGACAACGACAGAAACACAGAACACAAGGTACTTGTGCATGTAAAAGTGCTACTTTGGGAGAAAATATCTATTCTATCCTATAACCCATATATTTTAAGGTCAGGTTTAGATGGGACTTCAATGCCTTGCAAACATCTCCCAGCCGTTAGATGTGAAAACTAGGCAAAACTATTTCCATGTGCAGGAACCAAGGTGAAGTCAGGCCACAATTTAACTCAGGTTGTATTTTTTGTCAGCATTGCTCTTTATTTACTGTGTATTATTTCTCCTCCACGGTTCAGTCCCGAAGAAGTCTGGCCTCCTTCCCTACATACGTGGAGGGTGAGTCTGCTCTGGCACCTGGCACTGCATCAGTATCAGACATTTCTGTTCTGCCTTAAAGGAGAAGTTCAGAGTGAATCAATCTATAGCCCTGTTGTTCAAGGTCACTGAAAACCAGACAAGAAAATATATTCTACACAATGAGCTGATAACTAATGTGAAGTGAATATGCATGGCACAGTGAAATGAAACTGAAAGTAAATCACTATACCCTAATTACTTAGTGTAAGTTGTTGCTTCACTATTCTGTCTGTGGTTATACATTGTTTTGTTCTTTAGCCCACGGCCAGTACTTGGTGACCTGGAACAACAGAGCTATAGACTGATTCACAGCAAACTTCTCCTTTAATGTTTATTCAGCCATTGAGGCTACTGTGACACCTCTCAATTCTGAAATGTCCCTGTTTTCTGTGTGTGTGTGTGTGTGTGTGTGTGTGTGTATGTGTGTCAGTGCCAGGACCATGTGACCCGGAGGACCTCATTGATGGCATCATCTTCGCTGCTAACTACCTTGGCTCCACACAACTGCTGTCCGACAAAACCCCGTCAAAGAATGTGCGCATGATGCAGGCCCAAGAGGCTGTGAGCCGCATCAAGGTTAGTCCTCGTCTCTCTCTCTCTCTTTCTCTCTCTATCTATGTGTGTGTGTGCAGGCATGTGTATTTTTGATTCTCTGTTGAAGCAGATTACTTTGGTAAGCTCTGTGCTTTTCTGTTCTGACTTCTGATTCCTTATTTACCTCAGCATGTCTGAGGAAAGGCAAAAACGAACAAAAATAATAAAATAAAACTACAATACATTCTTTCTCAAGGTTTCTCTTTAACCAGTGAGATGGCTAGCTTATGTAGACAGTCCAAAATAAAGAGTATTTAATCTGTAAGTTCTCACACTAACTCAGTAGGGTATTTATTAATTCATATTAGATAATCAAAAGACCTCTTTGAAACAGCGTGCCGCTAGTCTTAGGGGGTATAAGAAAGAAGGCAAATTAATAACACGAGATAACGGACACAGCGGGTATCTGAACATAATTATGAGTGTGGGGAAAGAGATGAACAATTCCGGAGCTTTCGAACAAAAATACTGTTTTATCGAGGCCTGCTCTTGCTCCTTCTCAGCTAATGTTCTGCTATATTTTCTCCCTCGCCACCACTTGCCTAAAATGGGCCTGTGCCAACCTGCTGGAAGTGCGTTGTGAATCAGTCTTATAGATTAGATGACAAGTCACAGGGCATCATGGACTCATCACTTTGGAGTGAGGCTAAAGTTAGCATTTTGCTAGTGACGTTTTTTGGTGTCCCGTGACCGTCCCCTCTTCATCAGTTTCCCGAAGCCTAATCCCCACATTGCAGTGCAGTATGACATGTTAGACCTCAAGCCAGTGACACACTGCATGTTATGACTCTTATGACTTTGATTCCCTTCGACCAGGACCATGGCTGCCTCTGGCCCAGACATGCTAATGCTAAGGATCTCTCCTCAGTAGCAAGGGAATTAGATTTTTACTTTTACATTTGACATTCACGAAAATACTGAGACATTCACTGCATTTTACTGCATTGCCATGTACAATGCAATATTTTATACCAACATACTGCATTATTGTATAAAAATCCTGTAACACCAATGGCGTTGTAGGGGTAAGATTGTAGACTGTATATGAAAACATACATACATACATATATATATATATATATATATATATATATATTGTTACTTCTTCAGGAAACATGGCCTGGTGGTCATTAGCCGTCATACTGTGTAGAGACCACCAAAAGGCTAAAAAGCCTAGTTGGCCTTATGTTTAATGGGTTATATGTTAAAAATGCATGTACATTTTTCATACAATTAACATCATTTTACCCATTAATGATTTTATACCCTTCAGGATATGCCTATGAAAATAGACTGCTAGGGCAGCTAAAACCCATTCTTCAGTGGAATCATCTGGAGCCTCTGTAGCTCTGTATGCCGTGCAGGCGTGCACCCTATTGAAGCTGAGGATTAACTTGTGGCTCGGAGTGCTGCTTGGTCGTAGTCTTTAAATCATTTATGAGGCGCAGGCCTGATTAAAAAACATTGTTCAGACAACAGTGGCGGTTTAAAGCAGCGAGGCGTCATTGATTGGACTTCATGGGTGGGGACGCCTAAACAGGGGCATTAATAAATGAGACTGGAAAGAGAGCAGGGAAAATGGCCCCCGAGGCGAACTGGTGCGCCAGTGGAGCCTCAGGACCCTTGTTTGTCTGGGAGACACATTAATAACAACATGCTATTTTTAACTGGCCTAATTAGGCTAAATCGAACAGGTTATCTGCATGAGGTAATTTGAGGATGTGCGATGTGCAGTAATCTTGTATCGTCAGCATTAGCTCTCAGATTTTGTTTTCTCCTAACCTGAATGATGTGGACATTTTTACTGTATTTCAACTGGCTCCCTATGTTTTCCTGTTTCACTGACCCCTATAGGAGTGGAGTTTGGTTGTGAAATAAGGAAGCTCAGGTTAATGTTTTGTGTAAGATATATGCCAGTATAATGTAAAACAATGCAGATTCACTTTAATTTGGTCAAGAGAAATAAAGATGTTTAGTAATGAGATGTGACACTAATTGGGTGTGGGTTTCTGTGTTTAAAAAAGGACCATGTGATTATGCACAGATAATGGGCTGCCCTTTTTAAATGGTTTATCTCTATAGACATAAACATTCCACTGTTGCCACTGTTTTTAGTACAGCTCAAGTGAGCCCTCTGCTGGGGCCCAAAGGAACTCCATAATTTTATGAGTCAGAATTTGCATACATTATAGGATATCCAGTGAACATTGTTGATTCGGTATTATGTACATGTTTCATGAGAAATGTAGTTTTTTGTAGTACACATAAATAATGTTGAAAATGTTTAGAATCAGATCTAAAAAAAAAAAAAATCAGAGATCTAAAGAGTATACGTATGTAATGTATGCTTCATGGGAATTAGTGATGTTTTGAGTGATGTTTTTAGCAACCTGGTTCTGTCATAGTGTGCTTGACACCAAGTAGATCAACTGAAGTAAACAGATTAATGTATGTAAAGATAGATGAATTGGTATTCAAGCAACGCCCTGCTGGATTCCTGCCGCCCCAAAGATTATAGACTGTTCCGCACTAGAACCTTTGAGCCGTTACATCGAGTAAATAATTGCCGATTTGCCAGTTGTCCACTCTGGCTCATCGCTAGCAGACTGCGTTGTGTTTTTCCACCCTCCCCTCCCTTCCTTCCCCAGCCTCCTGTGCCCTACCCAACCCCTGCCCATCCTAGCAACCCCCACCCTCCTCCTCCACCACCACCAGCACACACACCCCCACCCCCACACACTCTGTCTCCCCTGGGTCTGGTCCCTTCGGCTCTAACCATTCTCCTGTCTCTGTTTGTTTCATGCAAAGCAGACGGCGCAGAAATTAGCCAAAAGCAGGAAGAAGGTGCAGTAATTCTTCATCGGTTTTTGGTGTTTGTGCATCTTTCTTTTTTAGTTCTTTTTTGTTGTTTTTTTTTGCGTTGTTGTGTTGTTAGTTATTCATTTTTTGCCTTGACCGGCACTTCTCTGTGTCGTGTTTTTTCTTTCTTTCTTTCCTGATTTCACTCTTGTTGCCTCCTGTTCGCGCAGTTTCTGAATCCAGCAACAAGTCCAAACACCAGACGTTCAGTCACATTATCTGTCAGATGTGTGTCTTCCCCGCGTCCTCTCACTCACATTCACTCATTCTCCCCACACATATCAGACATCATTCTGAAGAATCAGACATAGACAGGAGCTTTGAAGTGGTGATGTAGGCTTAAACAGAACTCAAAAATGAAGGGTTTCCCAGATGTTTTGCTGGATGCAGAAAATGCAGGCACTTATTTTTTACTTTCTTTCTCCAAGTGCCGTGTGCCGTGGTGTTTTGGTGTGTTTGTTTAGCACTCCGTATGCGGACCTTTCTTTTTCTTTTCTTCTCTCTCTTCGGCATGGCTTTCTGTGATTATTGCTGTCTTGATGATTATTCTCTTTTATATTTGTAAAGATGGAGACTTGTGCCAAATATCTCTGGCAGTTCACTATGTGTACTTTGCTTTCCTCACCCACAATCCACCTCTACGATAAGGTTCTTTTTTGATTTAGACACACACTAACCCACCAATTAACCCCACGAGCCTCCACCGCACGGGGGGAACCTTCCGGACACAAAATGAGTTTCTCACTGAGGAGAGTGAGGCAGAGAAGCAGCTCAGTAGAAGAACAACACCTTTGTCTCCTCTTTAAGAGACGACTGGGCCACTGAGATAAAAATGCCTGAGAATTTAATTAAAGATTGGGCAGCTTCTCTCCCTCCCTCAGTCTCTCTCTGTCTCTCTCCACTGCACCTCTGAATGCCTAATCCCTCTTTTCTGACCTTGCGCTCTCACAATCTCTCTCTCTCTCTCTCTCTCTCACACACACACACACACAGATTTTCTCTTGCTGTAAATGTGTAATATCTTTAGTTCAGTTTCTTTAGTCTCTCTCTCTCTCTCTCTCTCCTAATGGATGTGCTCCTAGTGGATCCTCTTTCTCTGTCTGTACTCTCTCTGGATGTATTACATGTCCCTGTCTCCTCCTGCGGCTCCTCTCTGTAGCTGCCTGAATCTCTCCATCTAGATCTCTCTCTCTCTCTCTCTCTCTCTCTCTCTGGAGCGCCGGAGCTTCTCTCTTTGTGGATGTTTGCAGTAGGCTCAGGTGAAACTAATCCTCTTCTGTCATGGGGTTTCGAACTGTGACTGATGGCTTTCTCTTATGCCCCCCCCCCCCCCCCCCC